>JASANF010011991.1:0-16035 GCA_030248245.1 Trissonchulus sp. WLG1_4 | reverse complement strand
GTGTTCTCAAGAACAAGTATGAACCGGTCTTAAAAATTAAGTACGCCTGAACCAAATGCTTGAAACGGCCAGCCAACTCTCTTTGCAGTATGGTCGCAGATATCAGTTATTCATTTAACAGCTATTAGGGTGGATTCGTACTTCAAGAGGGCATACGGACAAAGCCTGTATAATCAGTTTTTTAATTTTTACTTTTTAAGGCAAACGCGCATAGCTTCGGCCTAAGTTGCGATTCATATTTTTGAACAGTATGTCCGTTTGCCCGTATGCCCGGGAGTTTTGGCTAAGTTGAATTGAAATTAACTTTGCCGGGCATATACGGACAAAGTGAAATAATGCGGTTTAGTATATATATAGATGAACGGACATATGGCTGACGGGCAAAGTGGCAGATGGCTGTACGGGCGAAGGTATGAATTGAACGGCCATTCTGCCGTTCAGTTGGTCCCAATGTCCATACGGCAGTGCGGTTATTTTAATAATTAATATTAAAAATTGGTATTAAAAATAGTTTTAATTTCAATTATTTTATTATTATTAATATTAAAAATATAATAAATAATATAATATAATAATGTAATAAATTAATATTTTGCGTTGTTGTGCTATTTACATTACTATTTAATTAATAATAAATAAGGTTGGCTATTTATATTAATATTAAAATTACTGCCAGCTGCTTATGTACCTATAGATGTTCGCAGTTGAAAATTTCAACGGAGGTACCGAGCTCCGTTGAAATGTTCGTCATCGAAAAAATTTTCGATGACGAGCTTTTGTCATTTAGAACATAATAATGTTCTAAAAGACCAAAGCTCGTCATCGAAAAATTTCTCGATGACGAACATTTTCGATGACGAATTTTCGATGACGAACATTTCTCTTTTGATAAATCACCGTTGAAAAAACAAATGTTCATCATCGAAAATGTTTCCATCAATCCAAAATTTTCGATGACGAACATTTTCGATGACGAACATTTGTCTTTTCAATAATGAACATGTATTTTCGATGACGAACATTTGGTTTTTCGATGACGAACATTTGGTTTTTCGATGACGAACATTTTTGATGACGAACATTTGTTTTTTCGATGACGAACATTTTTGATGACGAACATTTCGATGACCAACATTTTCGATGACGAACTTTTGATGACGAACATTTTCGATGACGAACATTTTGTTTCGATAAATCGGGCCCAGTTCTTGCATTAAAATCTCCTATTATAACAGAGAAACAGTTATGACGAAATTTTAATGCAGAATCTGTATATAAGCTCCTCAAATGTATCAAATGTATGTATCCGAGTAGTGAGCTGGTAGCCGAGTGGCTAGGCGTAAACCGTCCTGGCACACGCACAAAGCTGTAGTGGTGACGCCAGCTCCGTCTGTGGTGATCAAAATCCAGCCAGAGCTGAAAATTCGTGAAGAAGGGGTTAAAGATAACGCTAGACATATTAGTTCAAATAATATGAGGTCCAATCGCGATTTAATTAACTCACACCCCACAATTCCTAAGTTGACAATTGTAACCACTAATCGCTAATCAAGTCATTGATAACAAAAAATGCAATTTCATTTTTGATCATCTGAATTTGCCAAAACGATATATCTTCTAGAGCAACAACGGCCCAACTAACAAACTGAACTACAAGCTTAGCTAGCTTTTACGTGAAAGGACTATATGTTAGCTCTCTAGCTGTAGGAAATAGGTATATAATGGTAACGTTTTTTATCTACCTACAAAATGTAATTTTTTTCAGATTAGGAAAAGAACTCATGCAAATGTTAACTTGTTTTGATAGAGAAGCTTGCTCGCCTAAAAAGACTGAAAAATACTGTGAACACTATTTCAGTATTTCGTTTACATGTCGTCAGGTTATAAATTGAGATTCTAAAGATAGACCTGAATAGCCTGATAAACAAGCAGCAAATTTATGCAAAATTTATAGAGTTTTGATCCATGGTCACAGCAGAATTGCAGTCGTGACCAACAGAAGTAATTTTCAGTGCAGTACAACATATTAATAGGTAGAATAGACATCACCTGGAAGAAGTTCCTTCAAAAGAAGTTTAACCTGTCGCTCACATTTTTTCAACTTTTTTAAAGGTTTTCCGGTATTTTTGTGAAACTGTATATAAATTTTACGTCAAATAAAAGTTAAATGTGTTGAAAAAGGATTTTGCTATTTTGTGAAAAAAAGAAAAAATTATGAATAGGAACGAGCCTGGGACTTTTGTGTGGACTTGGACAATGCTAAACACTGCAACCAAGAGTACATAATAGCGTCTCACTCTATATAGAAAAAGAGTGAGACACTCTCCAGCCTGCCTGTGTTCTAGCACAGGCAGATGCGCTGGTCGTTTTCAGGCTACATGTTGACATTCTGTGTAAAATGTGGCTGGCTAATCAGCGCGTAGATTCTCTGCGTAACACACTTTAGTATATAATCGCTGATGGGTTGATAAGCATTAATATAGAGATAAAAGTTAAGAACTCATTATTTATTCATAGTCTGCTTGCAAAAATATTAAAAAAGCTTTGCAAATACCTTTAGTGATATTTTGGCAAACTTTCAGCGAAACTGGTTGAGAAACTTTTTAGATATAAACTTTTCTGAATTTCTTGAAAGTTTCTCAATCAATTTCGTTGAAAGTTTGCCAAAATATCCCCAAAGGTATTTCCGAACCTATTTAATGTTTTTTCAAGCAGACTATAAATAAATAATGAGTTATTAACCTTTTATCCATATCTCGTTTTATGATAGGAGCACGTGCACAGGCGTCTGGCCAATCAGAGAATAGGAGCTTGTTTCTGATTGGCCAGCCACATGTTGCACAGAATGTCAACATGTAGCCTAAAAACGTGCTAGAACGCAGGCAGGCTGGAGAGTGACTCACTCTTCTTTTAATATAGAGTGAGACGCTATTATGTACTCATGCTGCAACCCAACCCTCAACTTTTGTAGCCACGATTATTATTCTTCTTAAGCCATGAAGTCTTCTTTAAACAACGCAGGGACTAAACTACAAAACTTGAGTGGCACCTTGCTCACGTGGCGAACCCGACACCAGATTTAACCCTAGCCCTCCAAGTCTACCTCATTCAACCCCCTCCCAGGGCCACACACTCACGGTTTGCTGATTACCTGCAATGATAGGGTTGACCAACCTCAGAAGAACGCGTGAATCAACATCCAATATATAAACCATGCAGGATTGCACTTGCGCGGTCATAAACACACCTGATACGACTCTTCCCCCCGATCCATCCCACATTTCGTATTTTCGTGCCCCAACTTAAAAAATAAACAGCGTAGCACCCCACAACCCTCGGTTGACCCTTCAGGTTTCTTCAGCTTTGTATGTGTGCATGTTTTAAATTTACCCAACCTAGGACACGAATTTTGACAAATCAACACACCACAACGCTTAACAATGACAAACTTCTGTTCGGTTAGTGCATGTTTTGTGTAGCTATCAAGGTGTTTGCGAATAAAGAAACACGGTGCAATTTGCGTTGTAATCCAGTGCAGACTCACAGTTGTAAATTCAAGTCTGTTTGAGTCTTCTAGTCGATCTCACATACCAGAAATTAGTCTCTGAATGACCATGTTTTGTACAGCAACTACTTAAACATTAAGCTTACAGAACAAACGACACTGTAATAAACGCGTACTCGACCAATTAGGTACAGAAAGTTGTTTTCAAATATCTTTGAAAGTCAATGTGCGTTTTACTAAGTTTTGGGATGACTTTTGTTTTTGTTGTTGTTGCTTGTTTTGAATAAGTCTGCAAGTAATTAAATTCATTACCTAGTTTTTGATAATTGACGCGTCAGTCAATAAAAAAAATTATGTTTAGGGCTTTGAAAACTATGGAAAAGGACTAATTTGGCCATTTAGGCCCTACAGTAAGCTAGCTAACAACAACAAACCAAAGCTAGCTGGCTGGCCGCCTGGGCCAACTTACACACAATCACACCTTATAAAAAATTTACACACAAACACGCTCACAAATTTGCCACAGCGAATACGTGTGAGACGTGCAATTTACGTAGGGCAAAACAAATGTAAAGTCCTGTCGCTACTGAGGTAGCGACAGGAAAAACAGATAGCGAAATTTGAGCGTTTACTTGCTGTAATCTTGATGATTAAAATTTGTTTGCCAACGGATGTTTACTTTGAAAACAGCAGTGTTTACGTTAGACTTCAGCATTGAAAGAAGCGGATGCCTCAAATTACAGAGAAAAAATATGGCACTGATACTCGAACCCGCTCCACTCCCGTACACATCGAGAATGCTAACCACTACACCACAGCCCCCGAGTCTCGTAGGCCCTACATAGGCCCTAATATTTTTCACAACTGTTTCAAAGTACCATCCTAACCCCTCCAGAAAATTCATCTTGATTTCAGGAACATGAACAACACTGAAATTGATGAATCCACCTACATCAAGGAAATCCGGGATTTAGATAATCTGATTGCAGGATTATTAATCGAGCTATTCGCGCTACCAGGTTTCATAGTTTACACTTGTTTCATTGTGACTGTACTCCGTTACGACGAATTTCGACGTCACTCGTACTATATTTTGGCGACAGCTATGGGAATTCCCGAATGTCTGATTCTCCTCATGTTCGTAATATATATTGCGCCATCTTTGTTGCGCGGCGACGCAATTTTTGGCGCAACAGGAAGCAAAATCGCATGCTGGTTTTCAGTGGTCAATTTTTTCAGCACTCTACCTATAACCTGTGCGCTGGCTGCAAACCGATATATTTGTGTTTGTCGACCGGCAGTTTTTGAGAAGACTTTTAACCGGCTTTCCTTGAGCGGTATTGTGATTTTCTCGATTGGATTTGGTCAAATTTGTGGGATTCTGATGTTCACCTGTTGTCCCGCGGATTTCTACGTGGAATATTACTCTTTTGCGTGGGACACTAGCGTTCTTGGCGGGGAAATAGCTAGCTATGGCGAACTGACTATTATGGGTAAGACCAAGAGTAAAGACTAAAGCCTGGTTTGTGGACTTGTCCGTCCATAACGGTCAAATTAAAATTAATTAAAATTAATTAAATTAGTTAATTAAAATTAATTAAAATTAAAATTAACTAATTACTTAAAATTAAAACTAATTTTAGGTATACTTACAGCCGTCAGTTCAGCCGGAGAAAATATGAAATAATCACGCCACTAATAATGTTTAAGATCAGCATGTGGAGTGATTTTTTAGTAGTTTTGACGGCTGAATGGACATGCGACTGTAAGTATGAATTAAAAATACAGTAATCCATAAACCAAAGGCGAATTTCGCTTTAGTCTGAGTAGAAATCACAATCATATTTATAGAAACACAAATTATACAGGTTGACAAAAAACGCTCGACTTGAGAGGTGGCGTGATTCTACACTCAACGAAAGATGAAGACAAATTCGAAAGTTCTTAGTTCTGTCATGAAGCTGAGGGGAATCCTGCGCCCTGAATCGTGCACTGGAGAGAAGAGAGTTATGTTTGTCCAGCCAGAGCTGTCAAAAATGCCGCTTGCCTGCCTCAAATATAGTTCCACTCGGCCGCCTTTTCTACGGTCTTTAAGCTGATTATGTCATTGACGTCGCTGATTCCAAAAGCCATCAGTAGCGTGTGAATCACGCTTGCCGGAAGATGTGTATACATAACCAACCAATGCGGCACACATCCATGGAATGGAGAATACTGCTTGACCACGGCCCGGCCCGGCTCGCATGGTAGTTTTAGAATCTGTAACAGAGCACGAAATAAACGTCTACTGGTTAAGTCCAAGAGGAAGAATACTATTTAACCGGAATAATGGTGCGCAAATTTTTTTTGCAAAAAGAAGCAGGCTTTAATTTAAGTACGAACAACAGTACAAAAGTATCCGTCACTATCATAATCTTGCTGAGTCACAAAGCGACTGTAACTAAGCAAATATGATCTACATTGGCTTCTATTACGCTGTTTATGCTGTGTTCAAGTGCTCCCGCACTTCAAATCTCGTCGACAACAAATGTGTGTAAACCGTCCACCAAAGGTGACGAAAGAAGCTGGAGGCGCAAAGGGGGCGCAAGTGACCTTGATCATATTGTCAAAGGTGTTGGCTGTGGGCACTGGCGCAGCGGCGTAATATGCATGTACAGGAACGGGATCAGCACAAGAGAAAAACCAAGACCGGCAGAACCACTGCCGATTCCCAAATCCACGGCTACTCCTGCTACTGCAACCAATTCCTGCTACTACGACTTCTGCTTCAGCAAGACGTACAGACAGGACCAACTACAACAGCAATTACAACTACTATTCCAACCACAGCACTGGCCACAGATGCTGACAGCTCCGACTACAACAGAAACTATAACTACAACTCTGACCACAACAGCAGAAACACATACGGAAACTACAAATACAACTCTGACCACAACAGCAGCAAGACGTACAGGACCACTACCACAGCAATTACAACTACAAATCCCACCACAACACCAGATACTTATACAGCTCCAACTACAAATGCGACAACAACACCAGCAACCAGCTCCAACTACAACCAGAGATGCACGGGAGGAATTGGCTAGGGAGGATGCCCGACCTCTGGCGGAAGGGGGAATGGTCCCTAGCTCTGGCCATTTTTCGGCGACAGCCGAAAATTTTTCACAATTTTTCGATTTTCCACTCATTTTTGGGGTACTTCTTTGGCCGCAGGCGAAAATTTTTTTGCAAATTTTTAATTTTTAACGCATTTTTGGGCCACTTTTTTGGCCATCAGAGGGGGGGAGGTGGGGGTCGAGGGGGGAGTGCCGGATGTCTGAGGGGGGTGCCGACCTCCCTCAAGGGGGGGGGGTGGATACCCCTCCCCTCCCTATGTGCATCTATGACTACAACTACTTCTCCGACCACAGCAACAGCAAAAAATACAAGATCAACTACAACAGCAACTACAACTCCCAGAACAATGCGGGCAACTCATACAGCAACTACAACTACAACAAAAGTAGCACATACTAGATCAACTACAACAGCAACTACAACTACCTGCACAATACCAGCAACACATACAGCCACAATTACAACAGCAACTGCAACCACGAATTTGTAACTACGACAGTGATAACAAAAGCAGCTCAAAGCCTACAGCTGGAACCAAGAGGCCAACAACGCGTTCAGCTGCAACCACACAATAACAACACAAACAGCTGTACATATGCAAGCTACAACCGCTACACAGCACTGAAGTGGCATCAGCTGGAACGACAACAGTTACAAAGAACAGCCAGATAAATTTAAAATAAAATATTCAACCGGGGTACTCACAACTGTACCCTTCGGGATCGGTTTGCGAGGCCCCAAACTTTGCCCTAAATTTAATTTAAAAGCATGCATTACATACACTCACACACCGTATGTAGTTAGGATTCCCTTGTTTTGGAGCCATACTCGTAGCCTGGTATGGTTTCAAAACAAGGAAGAGGTGAATCTGTGCACCACCCTGTGCTCGACCACCTTATGGGCAGATATAAAAAAAAAAAAAACAAATTATACAAACCAACAAAAGACTCAACAATTAACGTGTATAACAAACAGGTACAGATACATAATAATAGAAAACAATATCGGTCGAGTACTTAAATTTATATGCAAAAACGAATCAAGTAGCCTATATACAAATGCAAATTGCAGCCAATATGGAAGACGTAGTCCAAGGATATCCCTACCCATAAGGCATGTAAAAATTAAAAAACAGCAATATCTGGCATATTTTAATTTTTTAGGCTCAGCTACAGCTGTAATAAATCAGTTCCTATTTTTCAAATTTTAAAAAAAACTTGATTTTTTATTTCGTATATCTTCTTAATATATATTTCGTATATCTTTCAGCGTTGACTGTTTTTATCTGTACCGTGTTGAACTCGACTGTATTCGTCAAATACCGTAGCATGCATCGCCAAATCACAACTACAAGTTCAACCCAGGAAAAACGTCAAAGCCAACGCGAATTTCGATTAAGTGTTCAATTTTTTCTGATCATTGCTTGGCTTGCGATTTCGGAAATTTGTTTCGTTGTGGCGCCTTTCTTATCGGTATCGAAATGGTGCTTTCTCGCCATTAGCATTGTCTACGTGATCCAATTATCGATCAATGGATATATTTATGTGGGCTTTAACAAACGAATTCGCGCGGGAATTCTAAAATTCAGGGCTAAAAATACAATGCCGCTGACGTCAAATATGTGATCATATGCTGCAATGTACAATTTTGGACATGAAAATATGAAGCGGAAAATCCAGCGGAAGAAAATAAGACCTGACACTGTGTCATATGTAAATAAGATAGTTCTCTGTAACAGTCAAATTGTTATCGTAAAAGTATGACGAAGAACATAACTCTTTAGTTGCATCTTCAAGTACAACACACTCAACCTGTTTCTACCTGTGCGCAATGTCCCTCGGTCTGTAGCTAATATTCCTTCGATACGACTAGTCACCAGTTGTAACTTGTCTGGTGGGTGGATAGGTTGCGTCCCTCCGTGTGTGATTCTGCATCCATGCCTTGTCCCTCTGTCTACTTCTACTAATAAAGTAGATTCAATATTTCGTTGCGCGTTGTTATTGCTTAGTTCGACATATCATTGTACAAAGCATAGTGCATCACATTACCTATTCACACATGGATTTATATTACTGAAAAATGATACTCCAAAAATATCCTTTTCAGAATGTCGAATCACAAAAAAAGAGAGATCAATGTTTGCGTTAAAACATCAGCGAGACCCGTTTTGCTGACAGCTTATACAATGACCCACTGAGGACATGTTTATACACTTATGTTTATTAACTGGCAAATTTTCAAATGTTTATGTAAGCTTATGGCTGGCGAAACTAGCAATTAAGATTACGAATAGCAATAGAACCGGCAAATTACGAAATAGTCACGCCACATGCCGATCATATACACTATTAGTGACGTCATTATTTCCTAATTTAGCCGGCTGTTAACATGAATCGACCCGAATTCCGCCACCAAACAAGTAAACATAACGGTACTCGCTACAGATAGCGAGATTTCCGCTTAATATTACACTGAAGGAACATAAGGCTATAAGTATGAATGAATCAACCATACGTTACTAAATTCCTGCCAGAAACGGTCATGATATTGAATATAACAATACATTATACAAAAAACAATAAAAGAATTAAAATTTAAAAATCTGTTTTGGTCCTTTTGCATCTGTAGCCACTGTCAGCGCTGATTTATACTGTTCCAGTCTCGTGTATTGAAACTGTGGCACTTTCAGCTTTTTCTCATGGTACCAATTGGTAATGGTATCGAACATTTTCTCTCGTTCTTTCGCATTTTCGCCAATAGTGTACCATTTTGACATCCAAAATCCTCTAAAACTGATATCATTGAAAATCAGCGGACCGGTGGGGGCTTGTATCGGCTGTCTGGACATACCCCCATAGGTCACCAAGCAACCTTTTTGTCCTAGAACCGAGGATAAATACAGGGTGCTCCGACCCCCCACGCAGTTTAGGGCCAATTTCGGGGGACCGGTGGTTTTTAGAATCGATCTACCAACGTCGCTTTTTAGTTCTTCTTCGGTCAAAACGTGATCAGCTCCTAATCGGGTCAAATCAGCGTGCACTTCGTCGATATTCGGTCGTTTGCGGACGATATTGATGGATTTGAGACCAAGAATTCGAGCCATTTGAATGACTGAAAAATAAAAAATGGAACACATAAAAAATGTCGATTCATACTTGTAGCCGTATGTCCGATCAGCCGGCAAAACTAGAGCCGCTATGAAAATATATTCCATACGTCAATACCTTATCTACGTGTTATGAAGACCAAAATAGCTAGTTTTATACGCACTTTTTATAATTTGCTGGCTGAACGAACATACGGCTTGATTGAACTTACATTAATAAGCCTTACAAGTTAAATTTCAATAAAAAGGTTTGGTCTCGTCCAAAGAAAAAGAACCAGTAAGCATTAAGCAAGCGATAAACTGCCAAATTCCAGTGTGAAACTTCAACGATATGTTGTGTTATTAATAAAATAAATTTAAATCTAATCCGCTAAATCCACATTTGGCTCAAGTCTGATCCGCTAAATTCACTTTTGGCTCAAATCTAATCCGCAAAATCCACTGTTATTTCAAATCTAATCCGCCAATTCCAGTGGCTCAAATCTAATCCGCTAAATCCACTTTTATCTCAAATCTAATCCACAAAATCCACTTCGATCTCAAATCTAATCCGCTAAATCCACTTTCGGCTCCAATCTAATCATTTAAATCCACTTTTGGCTCCAATCTAATCTGACAAATCCACTTTTATCTCAAATCTAATCCGCTAAATCCATTTTTGGCTCAGGCGCCAACAAGCCACGCACTTTACCATTAATGCCCACGGCACTATTGGCGCCGTTTTGAATAACCACATCTCCTTCTTGCAAGGTCACAAAATCTTTCAACATTCGATAGGCGGTCGGGGGGTTGACCACAATTGTAGCTGCGGCCTCAGGGGTCAAGAGGTCACGGGACACTTTCCACACATTATCGGCAGACAGAACTGTGTGGGTGGTCCAGGTTCCTGAACAAAATCTACTCAATATTATCAAGAGTACATATTATTAATATATAGTGTCTCACTCTATATAGAAGTGCGAGAGTTAGAGTGAGACACAATTATGTACTCTTGATATTATTCCAGTTGAAATTTTTTCAAAATGAATTCAGAATATATATACTCCGTTTGATCTTTGATTTTCCAGTACGAATCCAAAATTGGAGAAATTATAAATGTCAAATCAAAATCAAATTGAGAAATCAAACTAAAATTTATAAGTTGCTATCACCAGGCAGTTTCAGAATAACTTCAGCACAAAAGACGGGGTCTTTATGGTGTTTGACATTTCAGTTTTCTACTTTTGGACGAGTACGAAAATAGTTCCTTGTCACTCCGTACTAAATAGAAAATAGTAATACTAAAGTAATTAAGTACTGGATAGTAATACTAATAGCTAAATCCAGATAGTTCCCTGTATGTACTCACACTTGAACTGAACATATAAACCTTATACAATTATTAAAATGCCCTTAGATTCAAAGTAGATTAAAATGTCACTTCCAGTCCTTCTTAAATTAGATTGACAGCTCCTTACCGGAACCTGCACCGGCCGGTACCACCCAGTCTCCCGGTGCCAAATCCCTTACTCCGGAGCCAATTTCTAGGACTTCAAAAACGCCCTCATTACCACCTAAGGCCGGCAGGGTGGGTCGAATCGGGTAGATGCCTGAAATAGGAAATTTCAGACTAAAAAAAGCTGATAAATCTTCGAAATTGTCAAATTTAGACTCAGTTCGCACTAGGCAGAAGTAAGGTTATATTTACTTCCTGAATAGGGGCCGTTCCCATTACAGAATTAAGAAGTTAGAAACTCACAAGTCACAATGAGCTTTTGTTATCGTTGATTCATTTCTTGTGTTTAATGCTTGCTTCTGCCAAAAATCAACTTTTATAGAACCATTTTTAAATAAAACTAAACTTCAATGCAAAGTATGTAAGTGTGGATTAGTTTACGGTGAAGTTATAGTTAGCCTAGGGTCTTATCCAAAATTGAATTTAACGGATTAGATTTAAATTAATTTTGTTAATAACACAGCACAAAATGAAGATAGCTGGCTGAAACAGTTTACATACTTTATTTCGGTGTGTGCAAAGTTTCAGCAAATTACGTGTAACTGACGCTGCGTTATGGACGGAATAAAGTTAAATCTAATCTGATAAATCCAATTTTGGACAAGACCCATAGTTACAGTAAGAGCTCTCGCCTTTTTGGTTGAAGCTATGTAACCTATGACCGATCCCTATTTTTTCATTTTAGCTTAACTTAAAATGTAACTATGGCCGACACGTATAATGTCTAATGTATAGATAAAGCCATAAAAACCATAAACCAAACCTAACAGAGTCCATATTTAGCCAGAAGCATCACCTCAGAAAACCTGCCCAAAACAAACAATACCTACTTCATTTCACACTCTTATGTTTCCAGATTCCAGTTAAAGGGTTTATTTATACTCCCAGAAATTTCCTCGGCAAAATTACGACCATCGCGATCTGTAATATGATTTGTAGTAACTTCGCATTCACTTTGCCTTCGCAACTGATTTTAGTACTATTTTAGTATTTTAGTACCTGTATCTAAGTATTTTACTTAGTATTTTAAATATGAATCGGGCCAAGCCGATTGACCACTTGATACAAAAATTAGTTACAGGAGAAAACTTAGGAAATAATATATGATTACAGTTTGGCCAATCAACTTGCAGTGTTGCTCCTGCTATCCATGGAGCCAAGAGTACATGATAGTGTCTCACTCTTATAGAACAGCGACACACTACAGGGGTGTTGCGGCCCATTTACGAAAAAATAGGAAATAAAATAGGAATTTCCCAGCGAAAAATAGGAAAAAAATAGGAGTTTCTGAGTAAAAAATAGGAAAAAATAGGAATTTTTCGTGGACTTTTATGGAAATATTGTATATACGTGTATCAGTAAACTGCTATTTTCGCCAAAACACAGGATACCCATAGCGTCACTCTGTGGGGCAAAGAATTTCGGGGAGGGTGAACGACTTTTCGATTTTTTTGAAATGTGTTGAAATGCACTTCACAAAAAACGACACATATTAGCAGTGGCGTACTGAGAAAAAAATTTCAGGGGAAATGACTTTTCGATTTTTTGTAATGGATTAGAATGCACTTTTTGGCAACTGGAACACTTATAAAACGCCTTACAAACGCAAGATCACTAAACCACAAAGTTGCAGGGGTCTGGGGGCGGCAGCCCCCATAAAAAAAATGTCGATTTTTCCAATTTTTTGACCAAATTTGGTCAACTGGAGACGTATATATCAAAAAAATTTTCCGACAGAAAAATTAAAACAAAAGATGGTAGTCACATCAGTGTACTACACACGTAAATGTAGCATAAAATACTCAGTCGTGTAGACACGCAAATGCAGCACAATGTACACGTGTACCCCCAGAAAAAAAATCGGGAAAACTTTTAATTGTCAGGCCAACTTTAGTCGAAAGTGAAATTGGATATTGAAATCTAGAGCGGCATCGAAAGTGAAATTACATTAATCAGAACACCAAAAATTACAAAACTGGTTGGCCGAGAAGGGTCCAGAAGCCAGTGGCGTGACAGGAAAAAATTTTTTGGGGAAAATCCGTTTGATTTTTTGAAACGTGTGGAAAATGAAATTCACTTGACTGCAAATACCACACAATGAACATAATTGTTAAATAGCATGTTTAGTCCGAAAACCATGCTGTTTTTAGGTCAGCGGCTTCTAAAATTAATATGTAATATTCGAGCGTCTGCGAAAAATCGTGATTTTTAGGCCGAGTTCGTCACTTGGTGACGCATCGAAAATTTTTTCAAAAAGAAATGAAAACAAAAGGGGGATCGTCATATTAGACAGTATAGTTATAGTACACAAGTAAATGCGGCATTAAGGACAAGGTACACTCGTGTACACATGCATAGGCTTTGATGAAAGATAATAGCACGGAATACCAAGCCACAAAGTTGTGAGGGTCAAGCGCCGGGCGGGAGACCCTGGAAACAAATTAGGGAATTTTTTTCATTTTTAGGCAAAATTTGGTGAACTGGTGACGTATCGGAAATTTTTTCTGGTCAGACCTAAAAAACAGAAGGGGGGACCTTCTGGAGCGGTGAGCAGAATTTGAGCAAATTTTCAATTTTGGTGAGCAAAAATGCAAAATCGTGAGCATTTGCCCTGTATTCTGCCCAAAAAAACCCTGCTTCTAATGAAAATTTGAAAAAACAGGAAAAAATAGGAATTTTTCCAAAAAAATAGGAAAAAATAGGAGGGGGTCGAAAAAATAGGAAAAAATAGGAAAAATAGGAGCCGCAACACCCCTGCACACTATAACACAGGTAAGCTGGACAGTGTCTCACTTTTCTTCTATAAGCGTGAGCCACTATATTTTGTGTACTCTTGATAAAGCCCATATTCATTGCTCTTGGCCTTACCCTGTATCATATTAATATCAGCCGGATTGATGGGAGCAGCAAGAGTACGCAGGAGCACCTGTTGCTCCCCGCACTGTGGCAGTGGTGGCTCACTCAGGGACACTACATCGGGGGGATTGCCGTGCTCTTGATGGATCAGGGCTTGGCATCGATTGATTGTACTCAACAGGCGATACGAGGGCAACAGTTTGCAACGCATGGTGTCTTCAATAAAAAAAATAAAAATCGAGATTCGAAATTATTTCTATTTCCTGTGAACGCTCACTATCTTTAGCACATCTCTTCAGTGATTGGCTGATGGTTTCTGGGACTTGGGTATGGACAAGCTTAGGCTTAGGTTGTCCCGAGCTTTGGTTAGGCCTATACTAGTCGTATTCTGTACTCTTGGTTAGGATTACGAAGCAACAACACCGTCAGTGAGTCGCTCATATCGTTAATTTGAAAAACGAGCGTTCATAGGAACTAGATGGCCAAGATTCCAGACAGAGGACACCCTGAAGCAGCGCTCTACCGTTAAGCTACTAGGCCGATGATGATGTAAATCCTTCTAGTACTCTAGGGGTATCTCTAGTACCCTATCTTACTTCACGTTCACACTAGACTGAAACGAACCACAGAATCTTGTTCTGAAGCTTAATAGAATCTTAAGGTAATCAAAATATCAATTCCAATCCAAAAAAACTAACTCCTATGGCCGACGCCATAATTTTGGTCGAAACATAAACGTTCAACTATTTAGCTTGACGTAATCGTATTGAACATTCTCATATTAAATAAAGGTATAAATACAAAATGGACCGAGTAAAACATTGAAAACTGCAAAAAACATGCCAATTGGAAATGTTTATTCAATAACAAAAAATGTTAACAACAAAAACAATCATACTGGCAGTGTTACAAAAAGTAGCGGCGTAATTAATTAGCAATTTTGTCGGCTTCACGTGCGCACGGCTGTAGGTATGAATCAATTTTTACGTAGGATCCAAAACAATGAAAATTGAAAATACTCTGTGGTGTTGCTTTAGTTTTTTCCGCAGCTTGAACCAATACATTTTGTTAATCCAAAGCATTCAGAAAATAATACGGGCACATGGCTAAAACCCACATGCATAAATTCACAAAAGCAGTTCAACTTTGACGCAATATAAACTGTTCTCGCGAAAAAAGAAAAAAGAAAACACCCAAAAAAAGAAAAAGAACACACGGTTTTTATGTTTTTCATACAATCACGTGTACGGACAGTTAGGCTGCGTCCAAGTTCAACCAAGGAAATCTAAACAGCCATTCATCAGCTATTTCCAACATCAATTTTATCATCGATAGAGTCAAGTTTAGATCGTTTTTTGGCATTTTCAGACGACGCTTCGACTTCGCACGCAAATTCGGACACGTTAAGTAATTTCTGCAGCAGTTTGGGCGGACACGAATTGACTGTCTGGACGTAGGCAGCACCCGAAAGCGAATTCTTGTGACTTTGACTGTGGAGTAGGACGCTGAAACAAAAACCCACTTAACCAGACATACGACCAAAACAAAACATATGAAAAAGATATGCAAAAAAACTATATAAAGCTATACAAAATGTCATACAAAAATGCAGCCCCCTAATCGCGCATTGGACACGAGGGAGGTGCCTCCAAGGGTAAAAGACGAGGAAAGGGCTTCGCACTCCCTCGCAATATTTTAGGCCAAGACCTCGTGGGCGTGGCATTTTTAATATTTCACCAAGCATTTCTGCACTCGACACTTAAAATAAATTGGGCATGTATGAAATTATGTATATACGCAATTTGCAGCAAAATTTAGTCGCAAGAAGGTAAAAAAACGGAAAAAAATTAAACGAAAAAATAGCATCGGTTTTAACAGAGAGCGGTCACAAATTAGTGGCTCAGAGGCGTGTGGGGTGCTACCAGGGTTGGCAGTAAGATACCCTAATTA
>JASANF010011990.1:0-20116 GCA_030248245.1 Trissonchulus sp. WLG1_4 | reverse complement strand
ATACGAGGTAAATGCGCCCGTAAATAAAATCATCAGGTAAAAGCCAATTCATAGTCGTCAGTTTTCTTGTCGCTATCGGTCTTCCTTAAACATTTTTTCACGAAAAAAGTTGGGGGCGAAGTCTAACTCATAATGCAAACCATATCTGACCAAAAGTTGTCCTTGGCCTTGTCCCTACATTCTTAAAGACAAGTATGAGCAGGGGCTAAAAGTTTTCATTTGTCTAAGTATATACACATTCGTTTGACGACGTATGAAGGTTGAAGGGGTTGCGTTGGGGTATGACGCCGTAACTCTGTTCCAACTCTTGGTGTCTTTACAATTCGGGTGTTGTAATTTCCTTATTTCACCTTTTTGTGGCAAAAACTCATTAGGTTTAGAGTTTCGCGCAATTTCCTACGTGAATGTTTATTACCGTCAAATGTTTTTTTAATAATTGTCCAGCAATACGAACGCGAACCGAAGCACTATCGCCAACCAAACCACCTATAGAACCTGTACCAGTAAAAGGACAAGAAATCATCAGCAATTTCTTGATTGGACAGAAAAAACACGGAACCAGATTAAAAGGATCGTCTGCGCGTACACGAAAAGTATTGTACACATAAATACTATGAAAATGCAAAAACATTCATGTATAGAAGCCCTATGCTAAACTCTGCTGACATGGGAAACCCGTCTTCTGCGATACAGTAGTGTTGTGCTTCGTATCGGCCGGCAATCAAGCATCCGGATCGATCCGAACCGATCTACATCACTAATATATACTTCTCTCCATACATGGGCGTGGGGGGGGGGGGGTCGGGGGGGTTTCCCCCCCCCCAGAAGGCACCCTCACCCCCCCCCCCCAGACAGGTGCTTCACCCCCCCAGACTGCTGGACGGTGGCTCACGAAAGCAGCAGGACAGCTGCTCCCGCACCCCCCCCCCCGGTGGCTGGCTCACCCCCCCCCCCCCAGAATTGGCCAGCTGCCCACGTATGCTTCTCTCCCATATGTATATAATTAGATATTAATTTTTAGACAACTTGAACAACAAAATACAACAGGAGCATTAACACGTGATTGTATGACTCGGAGCTTAAGCATTATGTACATAGCACATACATATTATATATAGCAGGCGGGGAAAAAAAAACCCGCATTTTCATATTTCGTCATGTAGCTCATAGACTATACGTTTTCACGGGAAACCAAAAAAATCTGTCGTAGGCCTAACCTTGCTCTATTCGCTGAGACCGGTTTCATTTCGCTATCTCTTACCGTTTTTTGGCGGGAAGCCAAAAACTTGCCGGGGAAAAAAAACCCATTTGGGGGAAAAAAAACCCATGTGGGGAAAAAAAAACCCACCCCATAAATCACCCGAAAAGTATGTTAGCGGTAGTTTTTCAACTCTATGGCACGTATTCGGAGTAGTAGAGGCCCCTGATGCCAAAACTATACGCAGATTTGCTATGGGGCCTCAGGTACACAAGTTTGAAAACTGCCCTTCGCAGCCCATTATAAAATTTCGAATTTTCAGATTTGAAAACAAAACACCTTAATTTTGCCTGAAAACGTTGAAAACAACTAAAAAGTTGCGATAACGCTTCAAATGCATGCAAAATTTTCACTTTATGGCTACTTTTCACGCCATCGACCCTCAATGGGGGGTACCGTAAGTGGTTGTGACTGGTCGTAACGGCCATAATTTAATTTTGTTTGGCTATTTGCCGTTTAAACAAGAGAAATTAACAGGTTATAATTAAAAACATACAAAAAACTGGCAAAAGTACCAGAAAATACTACTTTTCGCTGCAAAGGGACCTCAAAATGACAAAGTTCGACTATTAGGCCCGTATTCCAGAATTCGACCAAGAAAGTGTCAATATGCGCATTTGTTTTAATAATAAACGTCTTTTTGCACTACCATGAGTCTTTTGGGGTAGCTACTAGGTTTTTCGACATCACCAGACCATTTTCAAAAAGTGGGTTTTTTTCCCCCACATGGGTTTTTTTTACCCCGTCTAATTTCGGTCATGCCCCCCCTCGTACGAAAGCAGGAGGGACCTACCACTGCGGCCATGAATAGAGGAAGGGTAGTCCTCTGTAAAAGTGTTTTTACATTTGAGCTCGCATCTCTTAGTGCTGAGAAATGAGACTCCAAAATTCACCTCCTTTGGAGCCATGTCGGGTCAAAAATAGGGGGGTCCAATTTTTGACTTATAAAAAATACCAGCGAGACCCCTTTTGGATACCGCTTATATACGTTTGCCTACAGGGACTGTACTATACGCTGGCAAATTTTTAGACCGGTACCACGTAACCAAGTTCCGGAACTGGGGTGGGTTTTTTTTCCCCCAAAAAATGGGGTGGGTTTTTTTTTCCCCGCCTGCTATACATAACGGCTTCATGCAAAACGTGCCCACGCAAATAAAACAAAATCTCTCTTAAATTAATCTAGAGTACTCAAAGTCAGTAAAATAACATTATCATGGATAAAGCTCAGTAACGGCAGTAATATTGCAGGTAAATATCCATCGAAACAGACAAATGGCAGGCTGTTTTTAGAATCAGCGTACTCAGATGAAAAAGAGAAACTCCATATACGCTTCAGATAACATAGTCAGGGGCGGTCCCAGGGGGGCGGGGGGGGGCGGCCGCCCCCCACGAAATTTTTCCCGACTGAAATTTTACACAAGGGTCCCCCCTTTGGTTTTTATGGTCCGGCCGGAAAAATTTTCTGAAGCGTCTCCAATTGACCAAATTTGGCCTAAAAATCAAAAATTTCCCCCAATTTTTTTCCTGGGGCTGCCGCCCAACCCCTGCAGCTTTGTAGTTCACTATTTCTTGTTATTATCTTTTAATCAAATTCCTAAGCATGTATACACGAGTACATTATGCTAAATTTACTGGTGTAACACACTGTCTGATGTGAAGTTACCATCTGTTGTTTTAATTTTTGTGTTGGTAAAAATTTCTGATGCGTCTCCAGAGTCCAGTTGACCAATTTCGGTCTAAAATTTGGAAAAATCACCAATTTTTTTGAGGGCTGCCGCCCCGAGACCCCTGCAACTTTAAGGTGTATATAGTTTTTATATATGTGTTTTCATATATTCAGTTTTTCTTTCTATATGTGTTCACTATTTTTGTTCGTTTTTGTGAAAATACGGCCTAAAAATTTTCTGATACGCCTCCATTGACCAAATTTGGTCAATTGGAGACGCTTGGGGAGAAAATTTTCCGGCCGGACCATGAAAACCAAAAAGGGGGGACCCTTGTGTAAAATTTAGTCGGGAAAAATTTCGTGGGGGGGCGGCCGCCCCCCCCCCCCCCCCCCTGGGACCGCCCCTGACTATGTTATCTGAAGCGTATATGGAGTTTCTCTTTTTCATCTGAGTACGCTGATTCTAAAAACAGCCTGCCATTTGTCTGTTTCGATGGATATTTACCTGCAATATTACTGCCGTTCTCGAGTTTTATCCATGATAATGTTATTTTACTGACTTTCAGTACTCTAGATTAATTTAAGAGAGATTTTGTTTTATTTGCATGGGCACGTTTTGCATGAAGCCGTTATGTATGGCAGGCGGGGAAAAAAAAACCCACCCCATTTTCGGGGAAAAAAAACCCACCCCAGTTCCGGAACTTGGTTACGTGGTACCGGTCTAAAAATTTGCCAGCGTATAGTACAGTCCCTGTAGGCAAACGTATATAAGCGGTATCCAAAAGGGGGTCTCGCTCGTATTTTTTATAAGTCAAAAATTGGACCCCCCTATTTTTGACCCGACATGGCTCCAAAGGAGGTGAATTTTGGAGTCTCATTTCTCAGCACTAAGAGATGCGAGCTCAAATGTAAAAACACTTTTACAGAGGGACTACCCTTCCTCTATTCATGGCCGCAGTGGTAGGTCCCTCCTGCTTTCGTACGAGGGGGGCGTGACCGAAATTAGACGGAGTAAAAAAAACCATGTGGGGAAAAAAACCCATTTTTTGAAAATGGTCTGGTGATGTCGAAAAACCTAGTAGCTACCCAAAAAACTCATGGTAGTGCAAAAAGACGTTTATTATTAAACACAAATGCGCAAACTCACACTTTCTTGATCGAATTCTGGAATACGGGCGTAATAGTTGGACTTGGTCATTCTGAGGCTCCTTTGCAGCGGAAAGTAGTACTCTCTGGTACTTTTGCCAGTTTTTTGTATGTTTTTAATTATAACCTGTTAATTTCTCTTGTTTAAACGGCAAATAGCCAAACAAAATTAAATTATGGCCGTTACGACCAGTCACAACCACTTACGGTACCCCCCACTGAGGGTCGATGGCCGTGAAAAGTAGCCATAAAGTGAAAATTTTGCATGCATTTGAAGCGTTATCGCAACTTTTTAGTTGTTTTCAACGTTTTCAGGCAAAATTCAGGTGTTTTGTTTTCAAATCTGAAAATTCGAAATTTTATAATGGGCTGCGAAGGGCAGTTTTCAAACTTGTGTACCTGAGGCCCCATAGCAAATCTGCGTATATTTTTGGCATCAGGGGCCTCTACTACTCCGAATACGTGCCATAGAGTTGAAAAACTACCGCTAACATACTTTTCGGTTGATTTATAGGGTGGGTTTTTTTTTCCCCCACATGGGTTTTTTTTCCCCCAAATGGGTTTTTTTTCCCGGCAAGTTTTTGGCTTCCCGCCAAAAAACGGTAAGAGATAGCGAAATGAAACCGGTCTCAGCGAATAGAGCAAGGTTAGGCCTACGACAGATTTTTTTGGTTTCCCGTGAAAACGTATAGTCTATGAGCTACATGACGAAATATGAAAATGCGGGTTTTTTTTTTCCCCGCCTGCTATATATAATATGTATGTGCTATGTACATAATGCTTAAGCTCCGAGTCATACAATCACGTGTTAATGCTCCTGTTGTATTTTGTTGTTCAAGTTGTCTAAAAATTAATATCTAATTATATACATATGGGAGAGAAGCAGAGGGGGGCGGGTTGGGGGGGGGGGGGAGAGAGCACCGGGGGGGGGGGGTGCGGAGCAGCTGTCCTGCTGCTTTCGTGAGCCACCGTCCAGCAGTCTGGGGGGGGGGGTGAAGCACCTGTCTGGGGGGGGGGTGAGGTTGCCTTATGGGGGGGGGTTAAAACGCGCCCCCCCCCCCCCCCCACGCCCATGTATGGAGAGAAGTATATATTAGTGATGTAGATCGGTTCGGATCGATCCGGATGCTTGATTGCCGGCCGATACGAAGCACAACACTACTGTATCGCAGAAGACGGGTTTCCCATGTCAGCAGAGTTTAGCATAGGGCTTCTATACATGAATGTTTTTGCATTTTCATAGTATTTATGTGTACAATACTTTTCGTGTACGCGCAGACGATCCTTTTAATCTGGTTCCGTGTTTTTTCTGTCCAATCAAGAAATTGCTGATGATTTCTTGTCCTTTTCTGGTACAGGTTCTATAGGTGGTTTGGTTCCATATGTGGGCGGCTGCCAAGTTCTGGGGAGGGGGGTGCGGAGCAACTTTTCCGGCCTTTGCTTCGTGAGCCACCAATTTCGCTTCGCGAGCCACCGGTTTTTGCTGCGTGAGCTACCTTCAAAACATTGGGGGGGGGGGGGTGAAGTGCTTTCTGGGGCGGGGGGGGGGGGCGGGGGGGCGGACCCTCCATGTCCATGTATGTTTGGTTCTATAGGCACCCTTGCCGCGACTCTCATTCCACACCTTATTCAACTACCAATTTTTCAACTTTGTACTTTGAATTATGCACTTTTTCCAATTTCTGCCTTTCCCGCGTTATGAATATAAAGCAGCGGCTTTTCGGCTTAGCCCTCCCTCTTTTTCTTTACTCGCATTTTCAATTTTGCCGGCTCGTAAAAATAGTGGAAAGTGGTAATTTATGGTGATGGTCTAAGATTTGTATTTTTTAAGCAGATTAGTGAGGGAAAATTAATAAGAGAGTGTACACGTCCATCCAGAATTTAATGATTGTTGTTTTGCAGAGTCAGAGGTTGGGCTGCCATGTGTGGCATGATTTTTATAAATGCGCAATTCTCTTTTGATTGGCTAGCAATCTGCTTTTTGTTTAAAATAGGCTTCGTTGAGTCGCCTCGACTTCATAAATAACAGCCAAAATTTTGGAGGCAACTCTCCAACCAAATTTTGGGGACTATCTCCCCCCCGATCGCCCAACCTATCCTAAAGTTTGCGAGATTTTCTGAAAGTGTTATTTTTTTACACACTCCAATTCTTGTGAGTTGTGACCCTCCCCTTTGGTCCTCGATGTGGAGGGATCCACGTTTTACATGTATGCATACAGTCATACTATAACGGGGTCAAAATTTCGAGGGGGCCTCTCCGGCCAAATTTTGGGGACACCCCCTGATCGACCAAAAATGCTCAAAATTTGGCAAAATTTTGTAAAATTTTCGCCAAAAAGTGCCGTTTTTACTTAATTTTGCCCGCCCGAATTGTCGGGACCCTCCTTCCCGACTTTTGTCGGCCCCTCGATTTTTTTTTTGGGGGGGGGGGGGCTCCCCCATCCCCCCTCATACATGTATGCAATATGCATACAGTATGTATACACACATAGAAGCGGAGAATGATTGAGTCTTCTGAATCTTATCCGCCAAGGCCCAAAGCTGAGAAGATGTTGGGAGAGCGGGCGAGTTGCGGCGGCCGCCTGAGACCAGACAGGCATTATACCATTAATAGACGTAATGCGGTGCTGCACGTGGGCCTCTGTGCGGCCCATTATGTAATGGTAATGTGAAATAGCATCGGTCGGACGGGAGCTAGGCTTAATATAATCTCAAGTCTCCCTTGCCTCTGACGTCTGCACTGCCTTCAGCCGGTCTGGGCTTGCCTTTTATCCCTCAAAGTTCCTCCACTCCCTTTTTCCTAGTCAAACTTGCTGGTGCAGCACTGTTCACGTGTTTTATATGGGTTTTTACATGTTTAGGCCAGACCCGAAAGAAGCATGTCGGGTTTCGTGATAGGTGCGTTTTTGAGATATATTTGTGCACATAGGCATATATTTTGATATGTATATATGTGTTTCTCGCACTACTGAGGTGGATTTTTGAGCCATATAACATATTTATATCCTGGGAACGGATACATTTACACAAGAGAATTTTGTAGCGGAAAAGTTTTCCGCTTTATAGAATTTATGTAGAATGTATTTTTAAGAACGGTGTCGGAATATCTGAGCTTCTAGCCTTTTCGAGACGAATGAATTATGCAGTACGTTTTTATGAAAGTTTCTTTAAACTTTATCAGGCGCTGAAACTGCCTGTAGTGAAGTTTGTGTTTACAAAATTACAATGGCCAATCAATGTTATGCAAACTGAACTGAAACGGTGTCACTGGGTAAATTATCTCCCTAGAAAATCATTCGGGCGGACGAAATACCACGGGGACAATCACTCCTCCGGATAAAATATCTGGGGGATTTTTCGGACGTTTTTTGTTAATTTTAATTTAATTTTAATTTTTGTTTGTTAATGACTTTGTTAAGTAGACTATAAACTTAAACAAATCAGCGTACTAACTTCAGTGTCGCGTTGTGTTATTAATAAAAAACAGGTCTAAATCCCATTTTGGTAAAGGCCCCAGTATTCTGTAGCTCACCAGCGCCGCACCAACTTTTTTTGTGACACTTGATTAAGTTGTTTGTCAAAGTAGAGAGAGCGGCTGAAGGGGCTTTTGTTTGCAGTTTTATTGGCGCTGGTTGACACTTGACACCAGAAGAAATAGAGTGTGAGAAAGTTTAAAAGGCCACTGGCTCGGACATTATGGCAAATTTAGTAGCGTGAAAGTTTGGGGCTGAACTTTACGGGCTTCCCTCCTCTTTCTTATTCCATATATTTACTTAGGCTGTAGCAACGCACGAAGCAAAGTGGGCTAAGCAAAGGAGCTGTGGCCCTGTGAGCCTGTGGCTCTGGAGAGTATGTTTTTTTGAAGGTCTCAAGGTCAGTTTAATGCACTTGTGTTGTATGAGTACTTGCTTATCTTCACGTATGCTTACAGAGGCTTATCCCACCACATATTCGACATATGACATTGAGGCTTACATGAAGAGTAGTGTACTCTCCTCAGTAATCAGTATATATATAACATTCTTGTTTGTTTTGTGATCTTAGCTAATTTTTTACTGTTTTGACCTAACGAATAGCGACATCCATACGCTGGTCGTCACGTGTTCCGTCACGTGTATATGCGGTTAAATTAGCTAAGTTAGCGATAACTCTACTATAATTCCGTTTAGAAAAGTTTGGTGCGAGCAGTTTAGTTTGAGTTGCAGTTTTCCGCTTTACAGCGCTACTCTACAGGGACAACGGCAAATTTCGGGCAGCTGTTGTGAAAAATTGACAAATGCGTTTGAGCTAACTTTTTGTATACGGTTTAGAAGTGACCTCAACTATCGTCATGCAAAAATTGGCGCACACCATGGCGCATTGCATGGCGCACGCCATGGAGCATGAGCGGGCGCATTCTATTTTCACACTGCCTGCTGCATTATTTCACACAATGCAGTAGGCACGTGTGCGTGTGCGCGCGCGCATGCGCCCGCTCATGCTCCCTCGTGTGAATAATCCTTTAGGGACACAACGATAGGGACAAGCACAAGTATGCACCTGGCTTCAGTCGCAAAAAATTTTGAGGGGATTTCCTATTCAGTTTCTGGTTTCATCTCTGTCCTCGCCCATGTCTATAACTGACAGCCGGTGAACAGCTGTGATTCAGTGGCACCAACCCAGAACTGAGTTTGGGTAATGGAAACTGCTGTCGGACGTTATGTTGATTTGTGAATTTTTCGCCTTGAGCCAGTTCACTTTGCGAGCTTTGTTGTTGGGCAGTTTTCTCCATCAGCGTGCGTCACACCATAATGTCAGTTTGCCCTTGACTTTTTCTGACTTTGTCAGTTTTCCATTTTGTGGCTGACAAAAGTTCAATTTTGCCCTGATAACTACTTTACCTTCCAGCTCTGATTGGCCTGTCGTCATCAAACTTTTCAAACTTAAACTTAAACTTGGCTCAAATGAACGCTGTTCGCTCAGTACGGGTTTATAGCAACAGCTAAGTTCATCAGCCTAGCTCTACTCTCAATTTTTAATTTTATATATTTATTAATTTATTAGTTGTATTTTATATATGTATATGTATCAGTATTCCATACCTAATTGTTAACCATAATTTTACAGGGAGTTTCGCCCATTCAACCTGTATATATAGTTATTATAAAAATGCCCTTTCACCAAGGGCAGCAGTGTGGGTAGAATAGGAAAGTTGGCTGATCTTATAGCGGAAAAATGCTAATAAGCTTGTCAAACATCCGGGACAGGTTTTGCCACCGAATAGGGAAACTCAGCTTGCTAAATGAAGCGGACAACAGTTGCCTCAGAATAGCAGTCGCCCTGCGACGCGTTAGTGCTTTCTCCACCCTATTCGCGCTAATTAATCAGCCATTATCATCAACACTGCACTGTTGCCGGAAAAGTGTCGTGTACTTCATTCATCATTGGTTCTTGATGTTATTTACTAGGCAAGCTATGTACATATGTCCTGAAAATCATTTTTCATCCATAAGGCCGGATTCACAATGGCACTTGCACAAGCACAGCCGGTTCACACTGCAGAAAATTCTGCACAAGCACAACGCTTGTTAAAAAATTTTATCTTTTGCACAAGCACAGCCAATCAGCGTAGAGATTTTGTAGCTGTGAGTTTGGGTATAGTCATAAATGGCGCAAAATTATACGGAAGTGTGATTTTTCGGAGTAACCTTTCTCGAAATGGATCTTATATTTGCTGAAGAATGTATTGCGTTCATTTTCTCTTTCTTTATCTTAATTTTAGTTTCGTTTCATCTTTAAAATCAAATTGCGTTTTAGCTTTAATTTTGCCCCTCTTTTTAGTTTATTTTCTTTCTTCCATAAAATAGTACGAAAAATTTTCAAACCTGCAAAAATTTTAGCCCAAAATTTCGAAACGATAACCAAACTTCTGAATAGAAAAGACGTTACACTGGCGCGCTTTAATTTGATTGGCTGGGCTTGTGCTTGTGCAAGTTCCAGTGTGAACGCCCAGGCGTTGTGCTTGTGCTTGTGCTTATGATGCTTTTGCTTGTGCCTGTGCTTGTGCTTGTGCAAGTGCCCGTGTGAATCCGGCCTATTACTGTATTAATAGTAATTAATTAATTAATAATTAATTAATAGTAATACATATATATATAATATATATATATATATATCTATATATATATATATATATATATATATATATATATATATATATATATATAAATATCAATAAGCCTTATTTCATTTATATGTAAATGTAGTTTAAGCTTATATCAATTCTACAGTTATTTGTATTAATTAGAGTTATACGGTTGTATTGTAACATTTTATGATTCGTATTGAAATTTAGTAGTTAATGTCTATATAATAATAATACAATGTTAAGTTGGAATACGCCATTACTCATTTGTATTTTTCGAGAAAGAAAACAAAAACAGATTGCGCGTGGAGAAATTTAAATGAAATATGTACCTGTATGTATCTGTATATAGAGCATTAATACTTTATAATCTATACACCTGACTCTAAGTCCTGAGTGCTAGTAAGCGTCAAAAATGTTTTTTCTAATTATTCGCGCGAATAGGGTGCAGAAAGCACTAACGTGTCGGGCGACTGCTATTCTGACGCAACTCTTGTCCGCTTCATTTAGCAGGCTGAGTTTCCCTATTCGGCTGCAAAACTTGTCCCGGGTGTTTGACAAGCTTATTAGCATTTTTCCGCAATAAGATCAGCCAACTTTCTTATTCTACCCACACTGCTGCTGTTGGTGAAAGGGCATTTTTATAATAATATATGGGTTTATATTCGAACACAAGACGACAGGCCTCCATCTATAACCGTTTTGGTGCACTGCCTACATAGTTAGTATTGTACTACACACAAATGTAGGTGACCACTGAGTACTGTTTTGGATGAAAACAATATTTTTTCGTCAAAATACCGGTATAATCCCGTTCAGCCCCTCAAATTAACCGATCCCACAGTTTGGAAAAACCATGTTTTCAAGGGTGTCAGAGGGTTATGCACCAGTTCTGGCGACTAGGTAAATCTGACAACAAAACTAATAGCACACTGAAAGTAGCGAACGACCGGAGGTAAAATTTTGCCGGAGCCGGAGCCGGAGCCGGAGCCGGATACAAAATGCCGGAGCCGGAGCCGGAGCCGGAGGCAGTGTTTTACAAAAAAATTTCAATTAGTAAAAAATGTTGACAATTGTGAAAAAATTTCAATTTTTTTCGAAACTGCATTTTTTAATGTTTCAACAGTCACGCCCCATTTCTATACATATGTCTTTACACACTCATACGACCACTGGTCACTGACTGGTCCCGTTTTTGGTGATCTCACAAAAAATTTTCATCAACAATCAACATTGATAAAAAGTCAAAAATTTGGTCAAATTGAGCAGTATGGCATTTTGACTGCGGTGCGAAGGGAGCTGGTTTTTCAGGCCTTCAGGGTGTCCGTCCGAACCTCCCCCTTTTAGTCAAACCTTGCAAAATTGTCAAGAATATATATACGTATATAATAATATATACACACAAAAAATAGACAAATTTGGGAATGATTGCACTTTGTAGAAGATACGACGCCGTAAATGTCTGTAGCTTCCGGGGATTACCGCCCCCCCCCCGACCCATGTAATTTAGGCGTATATCAGCCACGTTGTAACCAGGAAAAAATCTTTAGGGGGAATGACTTTTAGATTTTTTGTAATGGGTGAAAATTAACTTTTTTTGCTATTTTAACACAAAAATTTGCGAAATAACAGCACATGCACATGCAAACATATTTGACCGGCCGAAAACATCAGAGCTAAAACTCAAGTTCAAATCACTAAGTCACATAGTTACAACTACAAGCTTATAGGGGTCTGGGGGCGGCAGCGTTTGATTTTTAGGCCGAGCTTAGTCAATTGGAGACGTAAAAATACACTTTGCTAGAGAGGGGTAGTCATCTCCATCACAACTGGCAGTAATATAAGTACTGTAATCGACTAACCGCTTCGTTAATCTTGCGATTTTTTCTCAAAATTTGAACTTTTGGCCAAAGTTTGAACAATGAAAATTCTCCGGTTCCGGCACTTTTTTTGCCGGAGCCGGAGCCGGAGCCGGAGGCTCAAATCCGGCCGTAGCCGGAGCCGGAGGCTCAAATCCGGCCGGAGCCGGAGCCGGAGCCGGAGCCTCCGGTCGATCGCTAACTGAAAGGCACAACATAGGGTTTTATATTCGCATACGAAATGACGGACCTCTATAACTGTTTTGGCTGCACTGCCCATAGGTAGACTACCCCCCTAATACACGTAAATTACCTCCCGAGCCCCCTACCTCCTGCTATAATGGCACGATCGATTCCAAAATAGCAGATGCACTACAACCCTACTACATACAGTACCATGCATGCAAAAGATCAGACTTGGGCTGGTTGCGTGACTTCTCAAAAATCGGCGCCATTGAATTATACACATTCTACACGCCAATGTGTATTTCTTGAGATTTGCGACCGGGAACAAAAAAGACGGAAAAATTTTACAGGAGGCGATTTTTCATATCTCAGGAAATACTCGTCCGATTTGGCTGAAATTTTGCCAGCATGTAGCCGTCCGCTAGCCAAGTACACACACCAAAGTTAAACAGATTTACTTGCATAAATTTTTAGTTATTAAAAAATTTCATTTTAAAATTTCGCAATATGGTGTGTCGGTCCTATTCTAGGGTTTGGCGCTATCGCGCCAACCCTGATACGTTGTATATAGTATATGTTAACGTATCTGGAAAATTTGGTCAATATATACTTTCAACACCACTTGAGGTTGGTATATTCCAAGTGTGCGTCTCGTTCGGACTAAGATTTGAGTTTTAGATTATGTTCTATTTTTAGCAACAAAAACATTTCTGCACCAGCTTATATATTTCTACATACAAACATACGTGTGTGTGTGTGTGAGAGTGAAAGACTTCGGCAGAGATGTGTGCGGTGGGAAGTTTGGTAGTATATAATTTATAGTCCCATTTAAGCAAGGAATATATGTATATTTATTATTTAGGCTTTGGCTTTGGGACGAGCCGCTTTTCAAATTCCAGGTCCATGACAATCCCATACTTGGGTGTTGGGGGGGGGGCTCAGTCCCCCTCCAGAAGGCCACTTAAACCCCCCCCCCAGACAGGTGCTTCATAACTTGGGGCCAATTCCTTCACCGGATTAAACGGACTGGACTTATTTTAGTCCGAGGTTTTGGAATGGCAAATCGGGTTAAACGGACTAAACAAGTTAAAATAAGTCAGCGGCTTAGTTTTAGTCTGACCCCTTTCCAAAACTACCACTGGACTAAATGGATTTAATATGCACGCGTAACATTAGCATGCATAGTTAAGTCCGTTTAGTCCGATTAAAAAGCAGCGCTTTAAAAGTCAAGTCCGTTTAATCCGGAGGTTGTGGAATAGCATTTTTCAGCTTAATTTTTAAACCATTTAGTCCGATTATAATTAACCCTTTAATCCGGTAAAGGAATAGGCCCTTCAGAATGTTCTGAAAGCAGCTCACGACACCAAAAATAAGCGAAGCGGTCTTGTGGGTCACGAAGGGAAAAGAGGTGGAAGTGGATTTGTTGCTCCACACCCAAATAGTTTCCTACCTACCCACGTATGGACACGCCCCGTTTTTGCAGTCAGGTTATGGTGCCCAGTTATGGAGCTTCACTTCCTCATATTGTGCATAAATAAATAGTCTTGCTCTATGTATTCTTCAATCCTGGCTGCATGAAATTTACATTATACTCTATAGCCATTGACTATAGCTGAGTTAAGTCCAGCTTTCGGATAATTTCTCTTTAACGTGAATAAAATGCTTTAACTTGCTTCATCTTCAGAGGAAGCGCTATAGAGTCATATTTTGTGTTCCATTTGCATTATACCGTATTTTCAAAGCATCTGTGTGGCTGCTATATTCATACTGCATACACATATGTACTCCTGAGGATCGCATGCATATCTGTGTGAGTTGTATGTATGTATATATAGCCAGTATATGGTTCTACAAGAGTACAAGAGTTAGCTTGAGCCAGAGCAGGCTTGCCTTAGCCGGGATTGGGGCCCTAATCATATAGTATGTGTGCAATTTGAGCTGCAGAGGTAGGGCTGCACAAAATATGCTTATTATCTGCTTGTTTGAATATTTCCTGGGCCTGTGATTAGGGCAGGGATCGTTGGAGATATATATGTATTCTAGAGTATGCTGCATAGTGCATTCCAATAGACACCTCTACAAAAAGGATTCTATAATGCACTGTGTATATATACCTATATGTGATGTTATGCATAATTATATGTGTATTCTATAAGCAAGATATGTCTCTAATAGAATATATATAATCGTGTCTAAATGTTTTGATATGAGATTTTTGTCAGTTGGAAACTGGAAAGTCGCCCTGGCCTGTCAGTAACGTGTGGATATTTTTATATTCATAATTTATTTATTAATATATATACGTAGATTTATTGTTATGATTAGAGGTTAATATAATTTTTAATTTAATTTTTTGTGCATTTGGAATCTTCAGGTATATAGTCTATATGGCGTAGTCTGAAGTGGCCCAACTTTGAATTGGTCCAACGCCTGCTATTGGCTGTCTTGCGTATAAGCGAATTAGTTTGCTCAGCCAGTCACTGGGCACCCAGGTCAGCTGTGGAATATGCTCCGCCTTAGTACTTAGACCCATGTACATAGACGAATTCACATGCAGTATTTTAAAAAGGAGGGGTGTCGCACATTAAAAATTTTAAAACATTAAATTGAATACATAATTTTGACTTTTCTAGATAGGTAGTGGTCTTCTTTATATATCATTTTCATTAATTCTATTCCAGTATTGTGCTTACCAATTACCATATATATAATATACACACTAGCTGCTCAGAAAAACTTTTTATTATTGTAATTGAACGTTCAGGGGTCTAGAGGGAGGGACTACGCAAGAAAATCGCGAAAAAATTTGAAAACAGACCTCTGAAACATGCAGAAAATTGGCAATTTTGCACAAAAAGCAGCATGTTCTATTATTTCGGGCATCGTGGAACAAAGTCTTGTCGATCCAAAAGGGGGCTCCCCCCTGGCCACGCCTTTCTTACAATAAGGTGGCGTAACAATAAACTTCGTGGGTGGCGTGACTGTAAATGCACATCAACTGGACGCCTGAAAGTCACACTGGCTGAGTTTAAAGTGACAGCCCCCAAAGCAAACAGCCAATTATATGCATTGGGCCATTTCATACCTCACCGTCTATATATATATATATATATATATATATATATATATATAATATATATATATATATATATATATATATATATATATATATATATATATATATATATATATATATATATATATATATATATATATATTATATATATATATATATATATATATTTATATATAGTATAGAGTAGACAAAGTTCAGAAGACCGTGAACTCCAACAAAGGGTCATCAACAAAGGGCCAATGTACATAGGCCATATGATAGAATACTTTTTAGTATACATACAGCCTCTATGGCTTTATTCGGGACCATATGTAGATGCAATACGATGAGCAGGGGTAGGGGTACTATGTACTATTCAGTATCCACTACCCGCCCCCCACTTTAGACTTAATCACCCCCTTCTCATTTTCTCAACCACAACCTCCCCCATCTGACAGCGGAGAAAGTGTCGCAAACCGAAACAGGGGCACTTAGTGCCCAATACCCACTCCCTCAGCGGGAGTCTCGCATCCTTTCCTTTCGCGCACCCGTTCTCGTGTGTTCAAAGGGGTCCTCGTCATACGTGGGCAGGTAGGAAATTCTCAAGTGGGAAGAGGTGAGTCTCCAGGCGAGGTGGGGTTTTATGCTTGATGCTTTGGGTTTTATGGTTTAGGTGCAACTTTTATGCTTGTTTTTTCGTGAGCCACCGCCGTTTTGGCGTCGTGAGCTACTTTCAGAACATTCTGGGTGGTGTGGGCGTAACAATTCCCACGCGCACGCCCATGTATGATGGTTCTCGTGTTTGGGGGGGGGGGGCACGTTCCCGAATGTGGAACAGAAGCGGCACTATCAAAATTCATTATGTAAAATACCCTTTGATTTGGGAAACATGAAATTAGGCCCCTTCGAAATTATTCATTAGAAATTCTGATCAGGTTTTATATACAGCATCTCGTATACCACCCAGCTTCAATCTTTTGAAAGTTCGTATTTTTACCACAACTTTCCGTCCTGTTTTTTTCCTGCCCTGACTATACAGGATTTTATTCTGATTAAATTTTAAAATTCAGCTAGGAAATTTTTTTAAAACATCGATTTAGAACTCAACTAGGTACGTATATCTATACTTAATACTAATTAAACATAGAAAGGTCAAGTCAACCTCTGTTTTGTCACGGTAGGCAGGAGGGTAATAACCTGCAAATAAGTGTCCTATATAAGTGTCCTGAATGTAGTGTACGTTCTGATTCGCTTCAAGAGTTGGCTATGCTTTTTAGTCATGAGACAAAAAGTAGCTGTGCTGTTTGTTATTTGTTTAGCTCATTGAGCATGTCGATGTGTTATTGGATTTTTTTACTTTTTGGTGTCATATATCTTATACCGCGATTGGGTACTGTAAACATAGTATATATATATATATATATATATATATATATATATATATATATATATATATATATATATATATATATATGTGTGTGTGTGTGTGTGTGTGTGTGTGTGTGTGTGTGTGTGTGTGTGTGTGTGTGTGTGTGTGTGTGTGTGTGTGTGTGTGTGTGTGTGTGTGTGTGTGTGTGTGTGTGTGTGTGTGTGTGTGTGTGTGTGTGTGTGTGTGTGTGTGTGTGTGTGTGTGTGTGTGTGTGTGTGTGTGTGTGTGTGTGTGTGTGTGTGTGTGTGTGTGTGTGTGTGTGTGTGTGTGTGTGTGTGTGTGTGTGTGTGTGTGTGTGTGTGTGTGTGTGTGTGTGTGTGTGTGTGTGTGTGTGTGTGTGTGTGTGTGTGTGTGTGTGTGTGTGTGTGTGTGTGTGTGTGTGTGTGTGTGTGTGTGTGTGTGTGTGTGTGTGTGTGTGTGTGTGTGTGTGTGTGTGTGTGTGTGTGTGTGTGTGTGTGTGTGTGTGTGTGTGTGTGTGTGTGTGTGTGTGTGTGTGTGTGTGTGTGTGTGTGTGTGTGTGTGTGTGTGTGTGTGTGTGTGTGTGTGTGTGTGTGTGTGTGTGTGTGTGTGTGTGTGTGTGTGTGTGTGTGTGTGTGTGTGTGTGTGTGTGTGTGTGTGTGTGTGTGTGTGTGTGTGTGTGTGTGTGTGTGTGTGTGTGTGTGTGTGTGTGTGTGTGTGTGTGTGTGTGTGTGTGTGTGTTTACATACCCAATCGCGGTATACAGTACTATGACACCAAAATTGAGAATCTAATAGTCGACAGTGCTATGGCATAAACAAATAACTAACACACAGCTACTTTTTGTCATGACTAAAAAGTGCAGCCAACTCTTAAAGCGAATCAGAAAGTACACTACATTCCGGGACGCTTCTGATTTTGCAGGTTATTACCCTCCTGCCTACATAACAACAAAACGGAGGTTGGTCTATGTTTAATTAGTAGTAAGTATAGATATACGTACCTGCAGTTTGAGTTCTAAATCAATGTTTAAAAAAATTTCCTAGCTGAATTTAATCAGAATAAAATCCTGTACACTGCAGGGCAGAAACAAAAATATAGTAAAAATACGAAATTTCAAAAGATTGAAAGCTGGGTGGTATTACGATGCTGTATATAAAATTCTAATACAGAATTTCTAATGAATAATTTCGAAAGATGCTAACTTCATGTTTCCCAAAAAAGCGGGTATTTTACATGATTCGAATTTTGATAGTGCCGCTTCTGTTCAAAATTTGCCCCCGAACACGAAAAAAAACCATCATACATGGGCGTGCGCGTGGAAATTGTTACGCCCGCGCCCAGCCAGAATGTGAAAGTAGCTCAGAAAACACCAAAACAGCGGTAGCTGGAGAAGCGGAGACACGTGAAAGTTGCACCTGATCATAAAACCCAAAGCCCCGTCAAGCATAAAAACCCCCACCCTGCGCCTGGAGAGCTCCACCTTTCCCCACTTGAGAGAGGTGCCCGCGTCTGACGAGGGACCCTTGAACACACAAGAAAACCCGGTGAAAACTGCCCCGCTGGGCACTAGGGGTGCCTGTTTGTTGGCACTTTCTGTCAGATGGGGGAGGTTGTGAGTTTGCAAATGAGAAGGGGGTGATTAAGTCTGAGAAGTGAGGGTACGGTGGTAGGAAGAAGTCGGAGGTACAGGAAAAACCGGAGCCGCGTTCTGGTTCGAACAGCCAAGTCGGGCAAGAGCGAAAAGGGAAAAAAGAAAAAAAAAGTAAAAACGGGCAGATAAAAGAAAATCTAAAAAGGGAAAAGAAACGCAAAAGGCGACGCCCGAAACGGAGGGACGCGGCCGGTTCCTGGTCAAAGGAACGCCAAAAAAACCTGCGCCGGCCGAATCCTAATGGTATGTTTATGTACATACTTTAAAAAGGGGAAGTCCAAGTACACTGGAGCAATCAGTCGGGTCCCTGTTTTACAGACCGGCTGTTATTTACAACTTTACTGTGTTGATTGGTTTTTTCCGGTTGAATAAGTCGCTTTGTGAGTCGTGGTTAAACTAGCACTTGGAAATGTAAAAGATCAGTCGATTACATTTGGTACCAACCTGTCAGGTGAATTTCACAAAGGTGGTTTTCTCAACCCGTTGGTTTTACGTACGTTTTGCATGATTTGCACATCATTTTCATTACGAAATATCGCCTGATTCAAGTTTCAGAATTTCGTAGATTTTCTTAAATCATTGGTTTAGCTCAGTTGAAATTTCAAACCTGCAGCGCAACAGGTCTTTGTTCTGCTGAAATTTCAACTGACTAAACCAATGGTTTGATCTGCGAAATTCGTAACAAGTGGTCGAAAAATATAATGGAAATTCTAGCCTAAATCATGCAAAATAACATAAAACCAAAATGTTTAAAACCACCTGTGAAATCCACCCCCCTAGACCCCTTCCTTAAGAAAATTTTGCGGGCCCCGGCCGGGCCGACTCTCGCGGCGCGCCCCGCCCGGCGGCCGCGCAGAGTGGTGGCGCGGGCGGCGTGAGCCGGGCCCAAATTTGAAATGCCAAACTCCAAAAAAGCCAAAACTCAAAAAACACTCCTAAAGCAAATTTCAACGCATAAACACTCATATATATCTGACAAGTACAGCAAGAATATTTTTTTACAAACTGAATGGCACAAGCATAGAAACAAACGACATAAAATATGCAATTCTCGTTTTTTTTTAATAAATTTAGGTTTTGCGTAATAATCACAGTAAATTTATGGTTTGCATATAGCAGATCCTTGCTTAGAAAAACATCACAAGCTTGTGTTGTGCGGAACCATATTTAAGACTAGTACCGGTGAAATTACAAATTGCGTTGCAAATTCAGAAATTTATTGAAAATTCAAGTTCGAACGCACATATGTAGGCTGAGGGGAATATGCGACTTTTTGTTAGATCAGTAATCAACTGCGCATTACGAGATTTAGCCTTTTTAAGGCGGGTTTTTGTGGGATTGGGGGAACTTAGGTTTAGACTGCGTCGGGCCACCGGCCAGGCGGGGCGCACCACGGGCCCGGCCCGGCCCACCGCGCCGCCCGGCCCGGCCCCGGCCGGCCCGGCCCACCACCGGCCCGCCGGCCCGGTGGCCGGCCCGCGGGCCGAGCGGAGTTTGGCGGGCCGGACCGGGCCCCTCAAAAAACCGGGGCGGGCCCGCGGGCCCGCGGCCCGCCACCGCGGCCCGCGAAGGAACTTCTTCGCCAACTAGGATCTGTATCAGTCATGGTTTTCCAACAAGCAGCAGAAATGTGTTCTGTTCTGAAATTTGCATTCTACTAAAGTACTTTTTTTCATGAAATTTGGTACTAATGGACTCCACTTGACATGGGGGAAGTTCAAAACTTTACCGTGGGTATCCCAGCTGATTGGCCTTTTAGCCCTGTAATGCGGGACTTTATG
>JASANF010011987.1:0-77522 GCA_030248245.1 Trissonchulus sp. WLG1_4 | reverse complement strand
ACTAGCGGGATTCTTTTTGACTCAGGGTTCGGCTACTTTCGTTAGATAGCCTTACAATTGCTTGTGACAACTTGCAAAATCAGATGATTATTATGAGAATTAACCAATTTCCCAATTTTGCATTTACAATAGTCACAAATGTAATGTCGTGCAACCAAAATCGTTGTATGAACAAAGTCAAAATACTGGTCTATTCTATGCGTCGGCTTTTCTCCAATATGTCCACGGTATCGCATATATCGTCCACCGATCGGCGACCGAGCCATATTGATGCTCCCATGGTTACTATTGTTATGAAACTCGATATGGTTTCGGGATGATCCGGAATTGAGCTAAACGTTGAGTGTTTCGAACGCCGTTTGCGTCTCGACCGTCGTAGAGTCGAATCGGCCGAATCGACGGAATGCTTGCTTTCTGGCCAGACTAAGCGCTCAATTGCATAATAAACACAGTGAACAATGGTAATGATACTAGCGCCGGTCCAAAGTCCTAAAGCACCACCAATGTTGGAGACAAATGTTTCAATGGTAAAAGCGTGAAGTTCACGAATTTCGATGAATTTAATCTCGCTGAAATAGTAGTCCACTAGTATGAGAGATTCGGTGATATTTTCTCGACGCTGTAGACGCCAATAGTCTGCAACCTGGTTCTCAAATTGAGGGTGAAAAAATCTGTCCCGTTGAAATGGTTGGCAAATAATCCCAATAGACGCAAGATTCTCGACAAAAATTCAGTCTACATCGGTGCAGGTATTCAGGTAGATCATAGGCGACTTTTTTGAAGCACTCTAGACCCTGTCTAGGCGAACAGTACCGCCAAGGTTCGATTCCCAGGTATGTGTCAATTCCGGTACAGTTGCAAACCGACTCAAAAGTATCGACCATACACTCAAGCTGACACCGACTATAACGATACTCCAGTTCGGGAAATAGCTTTAGCGAGTTACCATTACTGCACTCTTGCTGAAAGTAGGTTTTCTCCACTTTGACGTGTCGCGTGGCTTGAATACTGACGTGTGCGTGGCTGCCGGGTCGAATTGCAATCGGGTTCTGGTTTAAAATCGCGTCCTCAGGACTAAGAAACAAATGCACCGCTCGTTCTTGGTAGGAATTGAAAACGGTCGGTATCATTTCCAGTAGGGGGTGCCAGTACATGAATCCGAACCCTCCTACGGGACCGGGTAGCTTCTGTGAAAATGTGGAATTCAGCTCGAAATAAAAGCATGGTCCGTTATGAGACAAAAAAGTTCTAGCTAAGTCGCAGCATTGAAATAAATACGTATTTTGAAACCAGCAAGCAGGCTCTTGGTAAACATCCGTACACTGAAAACTGACTTGTTGAAAAAATTCCAAAATACTAATGTTATACTTTTCCGAAAAAAGTTCATACTCTTGCTGTAATTGTGGTAGTTTACGTTTGGTGTAGTGTTGAAAATATTCTATATTATACAGGGTCGTACTGTAGGCTGATAAAAACGAACTTGATAAATATTCCAATAATTCCATCGAAACATCCGGGTAAAGTTGCTCTACTCGATTCTTATTGGCTCGATTTTGCATGCAAACTGTGAAATTAGGCATTCGCAAACCTTCTTCTGGATAACGCACGGATACGCTCGTTACGGTAGGGTATCGCATAAAGGTTTGTATCAGTTCAACGATTTGATAGCTGACAAATGCGAAGCCGAAGAGCAAAATCGAGACCCAGAAAAAATCGACCAATCCGATGCCGGTAAAAGTGTTGTGCCCCGTGGAACGTTGACTGTGCCAAAAAGAGCTTCCATTAAGCTTCTGTCTGATGACATAATAATATTACCTGAAAAACTAAACTATTACAAATTGATTACTTTTTCACTTGTTTTTGTGTTCTTAAGGACCAGGCTTAACAGTAAAAATTTCATGTGGACAAAATCTTATATATTGAATAGACAACAGAAACATGCAACGCAGATGTAATCAGAGACACAGAAATAATTTGACCAGAAGTTCTGAGATAACATTTTGATTAATATTTCGCACATAACCACATGTAGCAAAAACAAACTGAGTAAGCCAGCTAGTTTCTAAATAAAGTTTAAACGTATAGCAAGAGTCAATAGGGAACAGTAGACAGACTTTTCGATTTGTAATTTTGCTTGCCTGTTTGTATGTGTGTTCGACTAAATCTCATCGCCAAATACCAATAGGCTACGTAAGACTCCCATTAAAATTAAATAATAATTCCACTGCTAATTTAAACTGAGTTAACATTATTAACTGTTCAATAATCCGGAGTAACTGGATTAGAATAACTGAATTAACTGGAATAACTGATCTTAATAAAGCATCAGACCTTTCTCAAATTAGATACAGTTGCTCCTCTGGGTTATTTGCATAAACGTCCAAGTTTATGAAAAAGATAATAAAATTCTATAACGAGTTAATCTAATAGTTAATTCAGTTAATTGATCCTGTTAATTCAAATTGTGAACATGCCCATAAAAAGTTCAATATGTTGCTTGCTCATTAACTTATGTAAAACAAATCAACGGTGCAATGACGCGTAGCCGAATCCAACTAGGTTCCATTTTTGCAAGGATTAAACGGATTAGACTAAAACTGGTTTTGCCAATAACTCATTGTATTATTTATGCATCCATATTGCAAATCATTCAATTTCTGTATCCACTTTCTCCCGCTTGTGCACTAAATTTTGTAACTATTTTTTCAAGTTTGAGATGAGTTAGGACTTAGGTATCAAGCAAAGAGTTTTAATCTAATAGGATTATTCCATTTTGAACCTTGACCACAAGCTCTCGATCGCATGTTTCGTTCATGCCAACCTGACTGCTTATTGCGTTTTCAAAAAAGTTTTTAGTGAAGATAACTAGATCCAAGAGAACAGATTAATAGGGAAAAAGAATATGACACTCTTCCTCAAGCCAGCTAATCGGTCGAAGATTGCTCCGGTCTAAATAGCCCGTCTTGGCCTCCCCCCAGGGGTGTACAACCTCTCAAATCAAATCATGTCCTGACTCTAAGGGGGCCCTGAAAATCAGGTTAGGTATGTGTCTTGATTTCTGGGGGGGGGCAAGGGGTCAAAATTTATGGTCAGATGGAAGTGTGCTGAAGCGAGGGAGGCAAAATAAAGACACATACCTGATTTGAAACTCCCATTTGAAATCAGGACATGTCTTGATTCGACAGGGTGTTACCATGCCTGTCCCCTGGTATCAAGACGTTAAATGGTTTTTTAGGAAAGGAATAGAGAAGAGTTCATATTCTTCGCTATTACGTACTCTTAGCAGAACTAGGTCCAGAAACACCATAAAACCTTAGACTTACTATGAAAGCAAGAACATACTTTTGATTGACGTAACCTGGTCAACCGTAAACTACAAACTGCAAGTTACTGCCAATCGATAGACTCGAGGGACCAACCAAGCAAAAACACCTTTTGTCTTGGCGAGCACATCCAATTTAAATAGTACATATATATCAGCAACTCGAACTTTAAATACACAACAAATATGATGACGTACATATCGCAATAAAAAAAGTTATTTCCGAAACCTCCTTACAGTTTTCACTGACGTAACTTCGATTATTTCTTATTTATTTCTTATAAATTTCTCACACCTGCAAAAAATTGTGTTTAAAATTTTAACCTTATCCAAACGCACTACACTTTTAATCTAATTTAAGTAGGCAAACATTAAACTAACACAAAAATAAAAAATTTCAGTTGCAACAGTCCCGTAGTCAAATATTATAAAAAATACTTGAGGTTATTGTCGTGCCTTAATCGTTAGCACACAAGCAATTTCAATTTTAATCTATGTATGCTCGCATTTCGCGTGATCAACAAGCACTTAATGGATTAGCGCTATTTATCTTGTTGCGTGACTTTGCATGCTCGATAAAACTTTAGCATCATAATGAAAACCATTCCGCTGTTAAATAGCCACCGGTATTCCAACTTTTATGACAATATCTGGTTATTTTTATTATAAATATAGCGAGAAATACTAAATAAACTAGTAATTGTGACAGTAATGAAAGTTTTTTGAACGCCATTTTAAGTTACAAAAATGTGTACAGTATGTATGTATATACGTATACTAATAGAGGGTTAACTAGCTCACGCTGCTTGTTCCTGCCGCCGTCACAGCGGTGACAGATTTCATGCTGATTTTCTCGTTTAGTTTGACAAAAGTTAGTTGCCGTTGTTTACATGCTTAACAGTTTATTCGCAGATTTCTTCCAACTTATGTCCACCTACAGATTACACTTTCCTAAAAATTACTTCTGCTATGACCATGGATCAAAACTCAATATATTTTGCATTAAATGCTACTTGTTAGTTCTGAGTTTAGCCGACAATCAAGACGAACTTCAGGCAAATAATACTGACCACATTGGTCATACTGAACCAAACCGAAAATTTATCGAATTTCCAACGATAATGCTCTAAATATTCCAAAAATTCAAGAGGCGTTAGGAGTCCAAAACCACAAATGAATGCAACAATTTCTTAACCTTTGCCTGGAAAATATTTTAACTCGAAAATGTTAAGACTGCAGTGAACTTATATAACGAACATTAATCCAATTTTTTATTCTGCAGCGTAAAAACTTTCACCGTTAATGAAAACTTCATCGACTTCTTTACGAGCTTCAGCTATTTTTTAGGCTCTGAAAAGCCAGCGTTTAAAAGCGTATGCAAAAAAGTGAAAAGATAAGCTAAAAGTAATGATTTATGAAAAAATAACTTGACAGTATTAAAGTGCTTCAGAGTTTTATGTATATACTTACATATTCACTTTCAACAGTTTTTGCTTTGGAAGTTATTGCATTTATTCAAATTTCGATACTTAATTTTATTTTGTTAGTGAATATGATTCGAACCATCAAGAGCATATCTACTTTAATACAAAAACTGTTATCCAACTTGAAATTAAACTGTTACAAAATAAGCAAAAGAACTAAAACTCCATACACTTTTATAGAACAAAACGTATCATCTTATTTCTGTAAAGAATAACATTCAAATTACAAACAGCAAAAAGCAAATTAGATTAAATCATGAGCACAGCACAAAAAATTGCGCTTTAAAACCTTGCCTTAAATGTAAACTAGTACCAAAATATTTACGGAGTAGACTTTGTTTTAATTAAAATTTTGTAAGCCCGCATAGATTAGGGAGACCCAGCAAGTCATGCACCGTTGAGTCTGGGGTCCAAATTAACGCAAGCTTTTCTAGAGACAGACTAAGTTTGGACAAAAAATACAATTCGAATTTCAGTGAAGAACACACCTACACTTTTTTCTGCGTGGACAGATTTAAGCGAGATTTTCAGCGCCAAAATAATACACTGGAAACATCGTTTTGACAGTTTACAATCTTTTATTAATAATAATAATTTATAAAAAATACATTATAATTATGACATTTTGAATTGTTTGACATTTTGTTTGAAGTTTGAACTTGATTGAAAATTTCATTACACTGTATTCAATTGACTATATTTCTAGATATAATCGACACAATATTATTGCAAAATTCTTTTAAAAAAATCTTTCTGAATACGTTGCTCTAATTCAATGATAAATTTTCAAGTGAATTTAGTCAATTTAGTTATCTTTTCAATCAGGATTTGCGAACAGGCACTAAAAGAATAGATATTTAGGGTGGATTTCACAAAGGTGGTTTTAATAAACCATTTTACTAAACCGTTTTACGTACGTTTTTATATAATTTGCACATAATTTTTTTTACAAAATATCGCCTGATTCAACAAAATAGAGACCTGCTGTGCAGCAGGCTTGAACTTTCAACTGAGCTAAAACCATGGTTTAAGAAAATCTACGAAATTCGTAACGAATCAGGCAATATTTCGTAATGAAATTATATGTAAATCATATAAAAACGTACGTAAAACTATGGTTTAGTAAAACCAAATTTGTGAAATCCACCCTTAGAGTTAAACTAAGACAGCAGTTAGCAATAACTTCAACGTTTTTCAAGACAATCGTTAAACCGACATTACTTTTATCCAAATTTGACAAATGTTTTTCACCCTCAAAATTTTTGACGTCAATAGTTGTAATATTGTCTACAGAAATAATGCAACTGGTAGAAATCATATTTTTCGCCACATCTCCCGAATTCCCAGTGGGAATTAACAATTGTCTATTATGAAGATTTGTGAAATCTCACAACGGCACTCAAGAAAATTAATACAATCATCAAGAAAAGAACTATGTATATTCTTTGCATAGTGGTAATGTATTAGGTATATGTAGGAAACAACATAATGAAAAATAAAAGTTATATTTTAAATCTAAGTTGACACTATGTATTTTAGAAACACGCACACAAGTAAAAAACTTAAATCTTACGATACTTAGCGTTGTCTTTATCGTTTTGTACTTTTGGGTATAATACCACTTTGCAACCTTTTTCGTCTCACTTTGCACCCTAACGATTCCACTTTGCAACCTGTTTACTTTAAACTCTGTTCAATAGTCATAAGGGTGAATGCACAATTAATTGCGCATATGTATGTGGTCCCCTCGTGTATAAAACTGCATTCTACAGAAGAATTACACTACACTTAGAATTACACTACACTACACGTACGCTAGATCTACACTTGATTAGAATTTGGAGGGCACAAAATGCCCCTCATCAATTTTCTAATAGTATACTGTAGTTTTTCTCTCTTTACAGTGGCCATCGACATACCTATAGTGACCCAATGACCCGGTAGAGTTTCTGACCCGGTGACCCAATGACCCGGTAGACTTCCTGACCCGGTGACCCGCTTCCATCTCTGGTAGGCGCCCCCAATATGCTTCCTACACAGAATTCCCGAAACCTCAACGCCTTTGACTGCAGTTGTGCAATTTATTAAGCCCAGCGGCCAGCACACGTGTACAATTATTGGGCAACTCGGCTGCAACAAGTTGCACGAAAAATCCAGATGAAAAACTTGGATACTCGACATTCAGTGGCCATTATTCACACCGAGTCCTAGACTCTAACCAACCGAGATCCCAGACTATACAAATATATAAAATATATACTGTAGATTGCTCATGATAGCATGCACATCTTTGGGGAGGAACCCTGCCCCTTTTAGGGGCAACTTGTTTGTGTTTATTTGAAAGTTTGCGTTGTCTAGTTCATTACACAATTTCAGAGGAAACTACTCAAACAATGCTTCACAGCAGCTGACCGTAAATTGTCCTTGGCCTTGCACTTATGTTATTAAGGACCAGAACGGCTTTTAAAGTACAAAAAAGCACCCAAAAGACAAGAAATCTTGAATAAGATTATCAAGTGAGCAAAATCAAAGCTCAAACACATGGCCTCTTAGGTCAGGTTGAAAAGAAAAGTTTTCTAAAGCGCAAGTACAAGAAAAAACTTCCTGTTGAAATGTTACTTATCAATGAAGAAGAATAGAGTTTGCTTTTTAAAAAACTACTTCTTTTAATTAATGTCCTAATTTCAATAAGAGCAGTTTTTATAATAGCTATTAGTCGGCATGAGTTATGGTGCTGTAAAAATGTTTTACCATTGTTTGGTGAAGCCATAAAATCTAGTATGCATGAATGCCTACCGACATTTACTACGGACTAAAAAACTATAAAAACTGTGCCAATAGTCCAACTCTAAAAAGATCATATACTCTGTTGTTATTGACTGTCTTACAAAAAGTACTGTCACACACAGGTTGAAAGCAAAATGATGGCCCAGTTTAGAATGAAAACAATGTAGGCGCTGGGAATCGAACTTGGGTCGCTAGCGTCGACGTCGACAATGCTAACCACTACACCACAGCCGTATTTACATTTACGACACAAGCTTCCGAGAGACTGGAATGGCTTATCACGAAATTTTGAGACGTGACAACGGAATTAAAACAAGTCTCACTGGACCGAACTCTACTTAATTTTTAAATGTCAACTGTACCATCAGACCGTAGCAGATCGGGTGTATGCCAAAGGTCCACACTCTGTTGTGTGTTTCGTTAAGGCCACATTTGTAGCGTTAAGGCAGCCAAAGATGCTTAATTGTATAATATAGTTTTGACTCAACGGGAGATAAATTTGACATCTGACCTTCGATATGAAAATATATTATAAATTACTCGCAGGTAAGGTAAGTTACCACTGCGAAATCGGAACTAAATAGGTAGAAGCACAAAATTTATTTCTGAAATTTAAAAAAGTTTGACTACGAAAAGTTGACAGCTTTCTGTGTGAGTAGGCTGCTTTAGTAGAGTTTGAGGGCAGCAATTTACAGCCCCCCTCAAATCCGCATATGTATCGCAGAAATTGTAAAATATAGTGTGCCATGCACAAACTGTGGACTTAATGGCACGCACTGTGGCTCTAACGAAACTGCTGCCTTAACGGTACACAATCGCAGGATAGGAAGTTAAGGTCTCGAAACCTGCCCTAATTTAAACACAAATATCTTTTAAATAGGCATGCTCTAGTTTTGGGGAATAGTTCATAGCCTGACTATTCTTCAACACAAAAAAGCGAATCTGAACATAGCTGTGTTCGACCGCTTATATCGGGCAAAAAAAGAAATGTTATATTTATCACCCATCTTGAATACATAATATCACACACCTGCATAAGTCGAATAGTCTGTTGAGTGCAGTTCGATTCACAATACATACATAGACTATCGAGTAGGCGCCATTATTAAGGTTATGAACATATGTAATACCTGCGTAAAATTTCAAATATTGCAAAAAAATTGCCAAAAACTCTTCGTGGATAGTTAAATAAACATCGTACGTAGTTTTAATTCTTGTAGAACAAGCCAAGCAAGCATAGAGACAGACACATATGTTTGGCATAATAAACCTGAATCAGCTAAAACCCGAAAAACTAACTGAATGTAAAAATACTCAATTGCTGTTTTGAGAATAATACATTTGTAAACAAAGGACATTTTACAGTTGTGGTGCATGTATGCATATGTGGCACTAAAGTCCTAACTGTGGCAGAAAAACGCGACAAAGTGATCATATTTCACCAGTCCCGTTTCCGGAACTGAAGGATAAAAAATATGAACCAATTGACCCCTTAAAGGGCAAATTCCGACATAGTGGCGTGAAACTATTAGAGTATTAGAGACAATTATGGTCAGTAGACAATTCGACATGGTAAGTCAAGTATGTCGGCTAGACTGGATTAGGATTGGCATAAACCGTTTATCAGTCACGGATTCAGGCTAAGTAGTTGTACCGTTATTATGTCCGTCATTGTCTAACCGATGGTGTTGGTTTGTGCCTCCAAACTTGCAATAGCTCCCCAGCTGTCAGAAGAGCTGGCCACAGTTAAAATCACGTCTACTTGGTTATTTTCGCAAAACACGTTTTATCCGTGAACATACAGTCGATATCGGCTAAACGGGCAAAATACAATTATATAATCACGCCACATGCTTTATTTCTTTTTTTAGGTTTCTTATTTTTCCTGTCATCTTTTTGTGCTACTAATGACGTTACAGGAGACTGAAGAAAGTTTGCAATTTTTGAAGAGGTTTATTAACACTGCCAATGCTCTTGGCTGTTGTGACATATACTAACCAAATTTTGCGGATATAATAGATGCGTAAGGGACTATATACATGTAAATTATGGTGCCAAGTGGTTATTGATGTTTTGTAATATTGGCATGAAAAATCAAAATTGAGGTAAAAAAACTTCAAAGTTACAGATCGCCTAGAACGACTAACAGGAATATGTCATATTTTAGCTGAAAACATTTTTAAAATAAAATGGGTTAGAACTTTTTTGAATGGCGTTTTTGAGTACCTACTGCAAGAGCCACAAAAATTTGCATAAAATTTTGTAAGTCCTCAAAAAATACACAAAAAATCCAGTTTTTGAGCTATAAATTAGCCGGGAAAGTTTGATTTAAAGTCAAAATTTGCTGAAACATTGCTATGTATTTACATTCGCAATGTTCGTGCCAAATTTGATTATATTCGATCGAGTAAATTTTGAATTATTGCAAAAACTTCGAAAACGTAACTACCACCTTAGGTAACTGACAAGTGATGCCTAGAGCCTAGGTGTCCTTACAGAACCAAACGTGTCCTTGCAGTTAAACTGTGATTTTGGTATCTTTGGACTGTTCGCAAAAAATGCATAACAAAATATTTGTATTTATGTTGTTGAACGTTCAGTCGATAACCGTTACCGATATTTAACGTAACAATTATAACGTCATAACGTAATTCAGAGCCGATTTTATAACAGATTAACTGGTGCCTGTCAAAATCACACTCGTAAACCTCTCTACTATACCGTCACTCGCAACACCATTTGTAGCTTATTTCTCAATTGGGAACCAAATCATAACATTCCGAAGTATCTTACAGTTTTTTTATACATAAGCTACAACACTTACTGAGTTCTCCCAAATATCTTCTAAAAATCGAACTGAAAGAACTAGCAAACGACTAAATAAAACAGGTTTTAACACTCCTTTTTGCCGCCATTAAATAAAGAAAAAATAATTACTAGCGTTCTCTACGCTACTTAACAAATGATTGTGTTGAAAAAGCACAGGTTACTGACATCCGGCAAGCGTATTGACATAAAAGTATATGAGACACTATATTTCACTCACATTTTGAGTACATTTGCTACATACAAACTAGCAAAGATCGCATTGTTAATTTAACATTTCGGTATGTAGGTACTACATCCAGTTGTCTAATGTAACTGGTCTAAATTAGACGATGTCTAATCTTCAGACACGGCACTAGGCTAAGGTAGTTGTATTGTAACGATTTATTAAAGATAACTAGCTATGTACCATTGAATTTTTGAAAATGCTGTTTATAGCGAGTGTGACTATAATTTTATAACGTTGTTGGTATATTGTTCTATTGGTATTTAGCAAAAACGAAATGGCCAAAATAAAAAAATTGCAGATGCCGGACTGAGAATCTACCCACCTAACTACAGTTTGCCAGGCAATGTTACTAACCACTGCGCCACCCACTTCTCGAGATATTTTGACAACGCAACAGTTGCAACAGTTATATTTAACTTTTCAAAATTTCTAGTTTAAAATAAAATCATTGTTGTGTATTGTTAATATAATATGTTTCTGCTAAATATATAATAAAATGTGTCCCACTTCTCTATTACTACATTTTTGCCGAAAATTCAAACGTTCTTGTTATTTAACATTAAACGCTGATTGGCTGTGGCTAAATGCCAACAGCCAAAGTTGCGAGACAAAACAAAGTTTGCAGCCATGGGGGACACGTGCAGCTAGGCAAAGCAAGTTAAGAATTCGAAACCAAACGGGGGGCTGGATTAAAACATTGTCAAACGTTTAGTTTTCCACATGAAATTGATGAATTCAGCTTGCATAAGTATATGGGTTCAATTCAAATTTAGCACATGTATTTGGTTCATCGCGTTCATGCCCACCACGGTTACAACACGCTTGTTCCTATAAGGCTATAAGCTAGTACAGTGGAAAACATATGGCATGGCATTGCATCACGTACCTTACATGCAATTCATAGAACGTTATGATTCCAATAATTTCAGCTTCAGGCGGGATAGAAACATGCAGAAAATGCACAAATATTCTATTAATTTGAAACATTTGAGACTATCGTTACTAGTTACTCAGGTAACTTTTCTGCTTTATAAGCGTTAGCCAACATACTAACTAGCCTTGAACTAAATATTTAAGGAGTTTGAATAAACACACATAAAAATATTATACACATTATAAAGCAAAAAGTGGAAAAAACTTATAGATCGGCTGTTTTATACATACAGTACTGTGCAAAAAAAGTTCCCTGTTCGTCGGCTTACGACGAGGTTCGTCGTTCGCGAAAAGTGACGAACGGTGGCCGGAAAGTGACGAACAAAAAATTTTCAATTTTTCACTTTTTTACACTGAAAATGAGTTTTGGAGCACTTTTTAAAAAATTTTTGAAAAAATTTTTTGTTCGTCACTTTCCGGCCACCGTTAGTCACTTTTCGCGAACGACGAAGCTCGTCGCACGCCGACGAACAAGGAACTAGGAACTTTTTTTTGCACAGTACTGTACCTATTTCAAGTTTTAGCCTGTTTTTGGGTACACTTGACATTTTTTTAGCAGGTGGGGTCTAAGAAGGTTAAGCATTCCATTATTAAGCATCCCATTATAAGCATTATAATTATAGTGTTATTGAGAAAAAATATGTACACAGCACTAAAAGGGTTTGATAAGGCTTTCTTGAAGAAATCAAGCATCTGTTTGAACAAGCCCAATCTGCGGCAAAACCTTCAGTAAGTATTAAGTAATTACCTTCAGGTAAGCTGACCAGAAAGTCAGCTAAAACCTGTTGTGCAGTAAAAATATAAAAGGATATTATTAAAAAAAAAAAAGTTTTAAAAAAAGAGCATCGGTTCCATACACTTTCGTGTTAATCATATACGCTGGACAACATGAGGCTGCTACTTTTACACTATGCAGAGTTGATTTCAAAACAATAGTTCCTTCTACTGTTATTTTAATAATTAATATTAATATTAAAAGTCTGTATTTAAAATACTTTTAATATTAATATTTTTATTAATATTAAATTAAAAATAATTTGAGAATTTTATTTATATTAATATTAAATTAAAAATATTTCAGGAACTGTATTTATATTAATATTAAATTAAAAATAAATTGAGAATTTTATTTATATTAATATTAAATTAAAAATATTTTAACAATTGTATTTATATTAATATTAAATTAAAAATAAATTGGCCGTATTAATATTAAAAAGCACTTTATTTTTAATATTCTTTTTAATAACGGCTGGGCATATACAAGACAAGTATATGCCTATGCAGAAACTGACACGCTGCATTTATATTAATATTAAAAATGCATTTTATACAATTTTAATATTATTTTAAATACAGCGTAGCTCGTGTGTTCGCTTTTCAACCCGAACCCCAGCCTGTGAAGTCACATTGGCATGGATATTATTATTATTATTGTGTTAAGTAAGGGGCCCACTCCTTTGGGGGGGGAGCTACCTGTAAAAGTGAAAATTTTAGGTTCTCCGATTCGCTTCAAATTTGCACACAATGTAGCACCAGGGAAGGCGCATCGCAGATGTAACAAACTGGAAGCAATGCTTTTGCCAATTTTTTGCTTGGGGCTTCCAAAAAATCAACTTTACTTGTAAATCATAGGTGCAAAATAACAGTTTTTGTGGTTGCAAAGCGTCCCTTTACCCGAAATTTTTGTCAATACTGACGATGTTGATTTTTGCATGATTCGATAGCCCAATGTCATGTCTCAACCTCTATGATCCATTTATTTAAATTTTTGTCCATGGCCTGAGCAGTGATGCCAAATGCAAAATCACTCAAATTTGGCGGCCCCAAAAAACGTCGTTTTTTCACATTTTGGCCTCAATTATAGAATTGAAAATGCATATAAAAAATCCGGATCATACGATTTTGCACATACATTCTGCCTGATTGGCTTGATGAGGTTTGTGTTAAAACTGTCCAACTAAGGGCTACAATTAGGCTTTTTTTGCCTATATAAATACACTGACAAACGCAAGGTGAGATGCAAAAAGATTGAAATTTCTGAATTAAGTAAACCTCAAGAACACCGATTGCGTGAAGGTGGTCACATTTGACAGCATGGACTAAACCGCCCATAAAAATATCAGGATATTAGTTTTAACTTCATCCTTTTCTAACTTTAAAATTAACTGTTTAAGTCTCATCCCCCCTGAATTTCCCTACTGACACCCCCACGCCCACTGCATCCCCTGATGGTGTTTTACTGTTCACTAAGGGCCTATTCCTTTACCGGATCAAACGGACTGGACTTATTTTAGTCCGAGGTTTAGAAATGGCAAATCGGGTTAATTGGACTAAACGAGTTAAAATAAGTCAGCAGTTTAATTTTAGTCTGACCCCATTCCAAAACTAGAAACTGGACTAAATTAACATACCCGCTCAACATTAGCGTGCATAGTTAAATCCGTTTAGTCCGACTAAAAAAACAGCGTGATAAAATTTACGCTATAGTTAAATCCGTTTAGTCCGACTAAAAAAACAGCGTGATAAAATTTAAGTCCATTTAATTTGGAGGTTTTGGATTGGCATTTTTCAGCATAATTCTTAAACTGTTTAGTCCGATTAAAATTAACCCTTTAATCCGGTAAAGGAATAAACCCTAGGATTCTTTGAATTCTCTATTTCTTTAAACTCTATTGAATTATTCTCTAGAATAATGTAGGGTTCTCCAGGGGCGTAGCCAGGGGTGGTGGGGAAATGGGGGGATTCACCGCCCCCCCACAAAAAATTTTTCGACTGAAATATTACACAAGGGTTCCCCTCCCCCTGTCACGGATAACCCCCCCAAAAAAAAATTTGTCCCCCCGGACACTTTCATCTAGATATCTAAAAGTGTCGCCCCGGACACTTTTATCTAGATGTAATTGTCCCCCGGATACTTTTATATGGATAAAAGTGTCCCCTCTTGGATAAATGTGTCCCCCCTCCCGGACACTTTTATCCGGATTATAGTGTCCCCCCGGACACATTTATCTGGATAAAAGTGTCCGGCAGGGGGACCACATAGAAAGTTGTCCGGGTGTGACAAATTTTAGGGGGGACACTATTATCCGTAACACCCCCAATGGTTTTTATGGTCCGGTCTCCAATTGACCAAATTTGGCGTAAAAATCTAAATTTTCCTCAACTTTTTTTCTGGTGGCTACTGCCCCCAGACCCCTGCAACTTTGTGGATCAATGTTCCTTGCTTTTAAGTTTCGTTAGAGTGTGTGCATGAATGACTAACCTTGTCGATGTCGTTGCCCTAAGGAGCTGTCCATATGTGGCAGTTTGTCCAGTACTGGGATACGTAACACAAAGAACTGAACTTCCAGGAAGAACCCTGTGATTTTTAGATAGTTGACTAGAGTAAACTAGCCAAGTTTTATGGACCAGATTGAGTATTTATTACGTGGGGTGCCAAATCTTGCGCTCGGACAAGGACAAATAATAATGACAGAACGACAAAAACGCTGGAACCACAAAGACATCGCACCTGTAAAGTGAAACAGGAAATGTGGTGGAACTGTGATAGTGTTGAGCGACAAAAGGGCGAAGGATTAAGGAAGGTTGAATCGTAAAGGTGAAGAGAGTGCCTCGAGAACGTTATAGCGTCACTGAAGTATACTGTTTATGACGAGGGTGCACATTATTGCATTTGCTTGCAATGTCTGTGTTTTTTGCACTAGCTAAAACCAATAATTTTGGAAATATTAATATTAAAATTAATATTAATATTAAAAATCGAAAATTTTCGTATTTATATTAATATTAAATTAAAAATAAATTGAGAATTTTATTTATATTAATATTAAATTAAAAATATTTCAGGAATCGCATTTATATTAATATTAAATTAAAAATAAATTGCAAACTTTATTTATATTAATATTAAATTAAAATTATTTTACGAATTGTATTTATATTAATATTAATATTAAAAATAAATTCCATTATTAAAATAACGGTAGTTTTTTCTGGAGAAGGAAAAGAGAGGGGAGGAAAAAAAACAAAAAAAAATAATATAGTAGTGTATTGGTCATCGAGTGGTGAATATGTTAGTACTTTTTTTTATTTTGTGTGCAGGCGGGGGGTGTGGGGGTATTTTTTAGAGATAATTCAAGTGTGTAAAGGAAGAATAAAATAATATACTATAAAATAAAAGGTGAGTGACGCGCGCTCCATGACTTACCTATAAAGAAGGAAAAAAGGAAAACAATGATCGATGTATTGTTTTTGTTGGTGGGTGCTTGTGGTGAGGGGGGGGAGGGGGCGGGGGTGGTGCAGAGGAGAAGACAGAAAAAAGACGAAAAACTATATACCACACTCTCCGCTGTGTGTTCTCCCCCAATAGATTTTAAAGACGGTCTGTGTGGTGGGGGAAAAGAAGAAGAATATTCTGATGTGGGGCCGGAGACGGGAAAGGAATTCTCAAAATTCCATGGGGGCAGGGGGGGGGGGAGGGTACCCTACATTTTGGGTAACGAACGCGTGTAAGCGAACACGAAATGCGCTATAGCACTTTTGTGGTGGTAATATATGCTCTATTTGCGCTCTCGAATTTGCTATAAGCGCTATAGCGCTTTTTTGAAGTGCTTATATGCGCTATAAGCGTTATGAAAGGTGCAGTATGCGTTATTGAAGGTATAAAGGGTTACGTCAGCGACAACGCCCTGCAGTTCTGCCTTTAGCAAAGTTCCAGGGCCGGGCCCTGGCCGGGCGGAGCAGCTCGCCTCCGGGCCGGGCCGACCAGGTTGTTTGTTTTGTAGGGCTTTGCATCCCTCGCTCCTATTATTCAAAAGCTACATACATCCCAACATGACTTTCCATTCTTCGCTCCTTCCTACTGGTTACAGGGTGTGGGTGGGTGGTATAGGCAAGAGGACATTTGGTGCGATTTTTGTTCATTAATTTTATCAAGAACACATGATAGCGTCTCACTCTATAGGTACAGAAGAAGAGTGAGACACTCTCCAGCTGGCCTGTGTTTTAGCATGGGCAAATGCGCTGGTCGTTTTCAGACCACATGTTGACATTCTGTGCAACATGTGGCTGGCCAATCAGCGCGTCGCTCTGCGTAACACACTTTAGCATATAATCGCTGATGAGTTGATAAGCATTAAGATAAGGATAAAAGGTTAATAACTCATTTTTATTACATAATTTAGGTGCGAAAACATCACAATATGTTTGCAAATACCTTTGGGGATATTTTGACAAACTTTCAGCGAAATTGATTGAGAATCTTTTCAGAAATTGAGCTCGAAACTCTTTTTGCCAAAACCACTGTTTTGGCCAAAGAACTGAGGTGACTTTAAAGCAAACACTGACCTCACAGCCAAAAAACTGAACAGCTTTGGCACAAACAGAGACTACGTTGGCAATGACTGAGTTAGCCATGGTTAGAATATATACAATGCTAATTTTACGTGAAAACCTCAGGGGCCGCGTATATTACTATATTCAGAATCTCATTCTCCTTCCCTAAGTTTGGCAACGATAGATCCACAAAATAAAAAAAACCAGACATGTTTAAGCGGATGGACAATATTTATTATTAGTATCATAACTACAGCAATAGCAGCAGCATCAACAGTTAGCATTTACAGCACAACGAAATGACAAGGGGATACAAGACCAGCAATTAGAATTACAACAACCACTACGCCAACCAAAATAAACATAAATAAACATAAACATAAAATAAAAACTATTAGAAAATAAACGCTGCAAAAATCTGTCTTTCGTAAAATAGATTTAAAATGAAAACCCCTTTAAATTATTTTAAACAGTTCGAAATATTAATAAAAAGTATCCATTAGAAGATAACATACAACGGAATGCATACAGGACATTCATAATAGCATATACAGTATCAAAATAAGAACTGGCTTACAACAGACCTTACTAAGTACCTTACAAAGTAGTAATACCTAGTAAAATAGCGAAAATGTGCCTTAAAATAAAAAACACGAAAATAAAGAATTATGGCAAAATAGTACAACGTTATAGGAAACCGGAGCACATTTGGATAATGGCTTTATTCGTAAAATTTTAAGATTAAAAATTAAATAAAAGCTAGTATAGAATAAAATTTAAAAAAATTACAAACTTTATACGTGTGAATTAAGCCATTACGATACAAAGATAAGCATGAACAACAAACTAATCGAAACACAGCATATGGCAAAATATTCCCTAAAATTAACTTTTAATTTTTATTATACATTAAATAGTGATACTTTGTTTTAGATTTTACATACGCAAATGTCTTACATTTTTTTGTAAAAATGCCCAACGAAAGCAGTTACTAAATTAGTTCGCAAAAATAACTCCTATTCTTTGCATAACAAAACCTAACTTTGCATAAATGTTAATCACAAAAACAGCTGATACAAAATCAAAATAATCATCAAACTATCAAAGCATTAATAATTAAAATTAAGAAAAACACAGTAAAGTAGCCCTATTTAAATGGAGGGGGTTGGGGTTTCTTGTGTTTTCTGGCCGAGGGTATTCTCGTGGGTGCGATACCGAGCGATTCGCGAGAATTGAGGGAAATGTCAGAAATATCGGAACCGGCACGGGAGGGGGGCCTGGAACCGGTGCCGGTGCGGGAACCGGGTCGGGAGGAACCCCCCTGGCCGAACCCGAAGCCACCGCGGGCACTGTGTCGGCTGGCTGGTCTGCCTCCGTCTGAAAACAGAAAACCCAGACATGGCATATTTTTCAACTTGACCCTTGACCTTTTCATTTGAACGACATGAATTTAGTAGACAATTAATCCGGATCATAAATTCAGATATTATAGCCATTGCAACTGATTCGACGCCAAATACGACGCTTTTATACAACATAAACGGATATTTTTCTATGTCCTTTTTTTTGCTCAACTTAGTATAATGAACTGTTAATTATGCATCAAAATTACTGTTTTTTCTGCACTAGTTTGTGGTTCATCGTGACTTTTTGCGTCCCCCCCACCATCCAGAGGAGAATCGGCATAGTCATACCAGGCGTGAGCAGTAGTTGATCACTGGAGCGTCGTGAGTTAGAGAGTATGCTGGACACCTCTGAGTCGGGGGGGCTGGTCTTGTGGTGCCCGTTGTGGTGCGCGCCCCCGCTCAGCAGACTCCGGGCGAGGGGAAGACTGCGCTCCGTCTTCTCACGAACCTAGAAACACATTACACCAACTCATATAGAATTATATACTACGTATGTTTACCGAGTGTCGGTAGTAAGTAATCTTAATGCACTTAATTAATGTTAGACAATATGTGGCTATTACTATAAATCGCTAATCCCACAAGACGGTCCACTTATGTACATTAGAAGCTAAGGGCGGTTGTTGGATACGGTTGCCAGCTGAACACACATACAGCTGCAAGTATTAGCTAGGGCCCGGTTCATATTCGTCCTTGTTCTTGTCCATACAGTTTGTCCCTGAGCAATTTCAAGAAAACTGGGCGGCAAAATTAGCAAGATTTTCCCATGAATACGGATTGGGTCACTTGCAGATCATATGCAAAAAATAGCCACAACGCTTGTGTCATTCTTCACAGCAGGTGACCAAAATCTGTCCTTGTCCCTGTTTCTATGCCTTATGTCCTTTAGGCCAAGTATGAATCGAACTTAACTATAGCCATGAATCCAGCACAAACCATCATTCTAGTTCTACTGTGAGTCTCTGACTCACACAATATTATCTACCTTTGTGATGGGCCCCATAGGAGTGAGACTGAGCGGTGTTTTGGGCGTGGAATTTGAGGAGGCGCTGCTAGCCTGGGAGGAGCGAGGGGGGCCGTGGGGGCCTGATTTGGAGCGGAAGGCTTGCATGGTCTGACTGGCCCCCTCGGGCAGGATAAACTTCTCCCGAAGCTCCAAATTGGTGCGTCCTTTGGCTGAAACACACAAACGGGGGCGCTCAACAAAAAGACGCAAACACATAAGCTACAGATATGCTGAGCACGAGCTGTGAGCTTGGACACTTACTGGCTGAGCAGAAAGAAAAATACTGCAGTCAAAAATGAAGTAAAAAATACATAGCAAAAATTTGTAGCAATACGACAATTAATCAGAGAAAGTAGAAGTAACAACAGACAAGTAGACAGAACAAGCAGAAGAAATAAATGGATCTGCGTTATTTCAAGCAAATAAATAAATTAAGATCCTATATAATATCTAATATTGCCAGAAAGAAGCCCGGTTCCCACTAGACAGAAAAATAAATAAGTCAAAGCTTTTCTTATTGACTGGTGGTTATTGATTGGATGTCTTCTGCCCCTTTTCAGTTAGTTCTTAGTTCCGACTAAACGCATGGAGTAATTACAACTAATTTACACGGGGCTTGTCCTGAATTACAATATTACCGAGATTAGATTATCACGAGTAGCACCACGAGCTACCCCTTCTCTCAAGCCTGAGCTTAAAATACACAAAAAAGTCCAGTAAATTAATAGCAAAATAAAAACGACAGAAATGAGTATTAACTGAGTGATAAGAAAAAACCTGGAAATAATTCGTAAGACAAATTTTAGATAATTCGTAAGACAATTTTAGATGTTGACAAACATATAAATTTACACCAAAAATTTTCTACATATTATACGTTTTCACCATTTTACAGAAATAAATATGTTAAACATTCAGTGTCAAACGGACCTTAAGGAAATGTCAACGCAAGATAGTGGCATCAGCATACGCAGACCAAATGCAAAAAAAGACCAATTTGTATCAATAGTAAAAAAAGAATTTAGTCATGCAGTCAATGGAAAGAATTCAAATAAGCCGATTCATGCTTTATGGGTCTTTCTTCCGGAAAATCGGGATTTAACTAACTCCTGACAATCAAAGTTTCTTAATCTAAAATGATCCAAATTTTCACTAACCGTTTCATTTTAAAATTCTAAAAACTTAGAAATTCTAAAAAACCGATCAAAATACAATTCCAAATAAAAGAATTGGTCAAGGCTTTCCAGCCAGCGACAAATCACTCAGCTGTATACAGTCGTACAGAAAACTAGGCGGGCAGTCATAAGCCAGTTTGAACAGTAGCGTGAGTGGAAATTGTTTGGACTGAAAGTGAAAGAGACAGCGATCGCAGGCGGAACCGAACAGACAGTGCAGCACCACTGAAGCAACACAGGCGCCCCCGCAGTCACACGCTCAGATCAGGCGGAGACACAAGGCTACTCCTGTTGTCTGTTAGGGTCGATTCATACTTACAGCCGTCCGCCCGGTCAGCCGACAAAATGACGAAATAGTGACGTCACATGCGCTGGCTTATCTACTGCATTAGGCTGCTAGTGACGTCATTCCGCAGGCTGTCAGTATTAATCGAACCCTTAATATGCCTTTTTGAACCCCCAGGACATCTTTCTAGCCTTGACTGCGACCAAATATCGCAGCGAATCTGCTAGCGCAACTCGTTCCTTCAGTCAAGAGTACATAATGGGAAGAGTATGACGCTATTCTCAATGGCCAGCTTGGCAGCGGGGTAAACGCGTTGCACATTAGAATCCTAAAAGGGTCCCCAATGGGACCGTGGCCAAATGGGTACTTTTTACCCAAATGGCTCCTGCACGTACCTAAATGGGCACGTTCTACATTAGAGTGTCTTACTCTTCCCATTCTCTTGCTTCAGTTGATAATGCCTTAAATAGAGTAAAGTGTGTATATTCGAAAAGTTTGCAAAATAGCCTATTTCTTCGTGGAGCCATGTTTGCCCGGTGGACAGTTGTCGAGGGTCAGAAAAGAGAATTACAAAATATAATATAGGCTAGCTACAATGTACATTAAAAAACAGTGTCGCCAACAGAATCTCAAAATCTGCACCTGTTTGTACCTGTCTATTCCCAAAAGAGAAATAAGTTCAGCCAATGTGATTGATTGCTTACTATAAAAACGGCATTTTTATTGGTTAGATCCTCATTGGGAATTTTTTCATCGGAAAAAACTAAACACTTGAAAACCAGCTTTTGGGATAAGACACAGTATATTTACAAAACCAAGTATATCTATACCATCACCGATTAGTCTTAAACTAATCACTACTAAAGCCACCACCATAATAATAACCCTACTAAGTTAGTCTACTTACTTTGCAACACACAACATGCAATCAAATGATAGAAACGAAATTGTATAAATTTTAAATTTTTCAAGTTTGCTTTTTTGATTGATTAAAATTGACAAACAAAATAGTCTTTCCGTTTCTATCTTTTGAATTTCGATTTTCCTAAAAAATAATGTGTCAGTTTAGTCGTAGTCGTTAACAACATTTTGAAAGACAGTGAAATTTTCTAACACAACTTCTTGAAAACATTGATTTTTTCAGTTTTCAAATCACATTTTTGGCGCACGCGACAAAATACACTGCTAGCGCTGCCTTGTGGCTAATGTTTACCGTGTGATTAGCAGTAAATGCATTAAAGGCCATGCATAAGCCTTCGATTTAAGAAAGGTGACTTCCAACACGCGAGCACCTGATGTAAGAGATTGGAAAAAATAAACATTTATGTTAGATTTGACCAGTCTTTTTTATAAAACCTGATTTTGTACAAGGAAACAGAACACCATACTGAAAATTTAGTTTTGTTATCACTTAAAAAAGATTCATGGTAAAGTTGCAATTTGCTCGTCAACTTTTTAGGAAAACCAATAGGTTGTCAAAATATTTTTTTAAAAAATCCAATATACTACAAACATGAAAACGTACTTAGTATCTGCACAGTAACATCTATTAATACACTACCAGCGCAAGTATATAACTACACAACAGCTACACAGAGCCAAAAGAAGATCTTTTAAAGAACTGACTAATACCTCAGTAAGATGGGGCTAGAAACAGAGCGAAAACATAAGTCATAATTCTTAAGTATTAGTACAAGAATACTCACTAGTAATTTAGAGTTGCAGTTGAGTATGAACAGTGGCAATATTCACTCTCTACTGAAGTATCAATCAGTGCTAATCCTAATCTGCCGATCAATGTACCTCTGCAGGGATCATTTTTGACGAGGAATTCGTCCAGAGCGACCCACCCGCCGCCCACCCGGACCATCACGGTGGATCGCAGGATGCGCACAAGACGCAGCTTTTGGTTGTCGCCAAACTGAAACAACCACATGCAACCAAATACGTGAGCGCCAGAGCAGTATAGTGACAGGATTTGAAAGTTGGGGGCGCTTTGGGGGGGGGGCGACCAAAAGTCAGAGGCTCCTAACACCACCCCCCCCCCCCCTTGGAAAAAATTGCCAGGTATGGTCATCTCTATAAAACCCTCACGTCCAGTGAGACAGGTGTTAAATCGGGAACGGATAGATTCAGGGAACAAAGCGGGTGAATAAAAAAACCTGCTCCACCACCGACCATATAAATTTAAATCTAATCCGCTTAATCCAATTTTGCCTCATTAAGCCCGGTTCATTTGTCCTTAAGAGTTAAGAACACAGGACAAGGACAGGGCCAAGGACAAATTTCGGTCATCAGCTGTGAAGACAGCACTGCAGGGTTTTGGCTAATTTTTTGTATATAGTCCAGAAGTCACCTTGACTATCTTCATGCCAAAAAGATTGGCTTACTTGGCAAAGTAGATTTCTTGGAAATGCTCAAGGATAAGATGATAGGGACAAGGACAAGTATGAACCGGGCTTTAATCCCTGTTAATCCCCTTAATCCCTGTTAATCCGTGACGTACCCTATATTTCCCTTCTCCGACCTCCTTGACCTTGTAGGGCTTGTGACAGGTGCAGGCCTCGATCTGCCGATGCACCTCGTCCTTGATGCGCTCCGAGTCCGACTTCACCTTGGCACCAGGCTGCTGAAATCAAACACCAGCGCAAGCTAGGGACCAAATCCAACCAAAATTAAAGGAAAGAATAAAGACAACTGATTGGTTGATTTCATAGGTAATGATAAGAAGCAGAAAGGTGATGGAAATGAGAAGAAAAGGCTAAATAAGACTAAATAAATAAAAAATGAATAATGTATTAATTACTCCTTTTCCTGGGTACGACAGACAAGTAGTTAGTTTGTGTAGTGTGCTTCGGTATGGTTTTCTTCAATTTCGGTGAGCTTATTTTAGGCATTTTTAATAACACCTCAAACTTAAAAATGCACAAATTTTTACTTGTCATTTGACACAAAGCAACCATTTTTCAAATCCAGTGTCGGGCTAGCGGGAAAGCAAGTTTACCTCTCGTTCGGGTCTCAGAGCGGCGATGAACTCTTTGTAGTCGATATAACCATCCTTGTCACCGTCGAATATATCCGCAACCGCGTTCATTTCCAATCGATTTGTGGGAAATTCTACAACAACAAACAATACATTAGCCAATCAAAATCAATCAGCAGACAAGATTTGCATAAATTCGCATACTTGCATGCAAAAAATTTTGCAATTATTGCCACAAAAGTGAAGATTCTACATTCGGCGGACTTCGGGTGATTTTACACACTAAGCCGACATGCTCAAAAAAAGCAAAGCGTCCCTTTAAAAATTACAAAACTTGATTGGTCATATTGTCTCTCATAATCATTTCATAATGTATATTTTCTTGCTTAGGTCACTAACACATTTCTAGCTTCTGATTTAGTGCTTTATTAGGTCACTTAAAATTCTTGTTTTGAGTCATTACTCATTCATGTTACCAACCACAATGGCAATTTTGTTCTATGTTCAGAATATCAACAAACAGGGCAGAAGTTACAAACGCAGACAAGACAAAGGCAATACTGCGTCGCATTATTAACACGACTGCGTTCGTGCGTAATCCCATCATGCGGACATGGCGAGGGTGATACTGGTAAAAGTGAGTGAATAAGTGAAATATGTAAGGCAATTAGCAGCAGCAAAAATATGTGGGTGGACCGATCTTAGTTTCAGATTGTCTGAACCAGGTCGGGGACAGCGAAAAACTTTCAGCAGCTGCTGTGAAAACTGGACCAAATACTTCAGGCAATTTTTTGCCTACGTACTAGTCTTTCAACAACGTTCGTACAAAAAATTTCAGAGTTTTTTAGACCCGCGTAGGGACAAAACGATGACCAGGACAAGGACACGCATAAATCGGGGTTAAGGTGTCTGTTTGTAAGAAAAAGTTTGCACAAGCTTGGTTTACGCATAACAAGACTGTTTTAGAGTGCTAAACACTGGTCAGGGATAATGGGACAAAGTTCAATAAAAAATACGCAGTTGTCCAATAAGAATAACTTAATGAAGCTTGACAAAGACATAGAAACGTGCTGTAATGTCGGTCACAGTTTCAACAAAACGAATTGACACCTAAACTTACGTCGAGATGGAAAGCTTGCTAAACAATAAATTTGTGCAAACATTAACATAATAATGACAGCTTATAAAGTGTTAGTACTTTGACTTTAAATTTAACGTTCCTGATTTGACCTAGACTCGATAAAACTACCCCTATTTGATAAAACGTTAAACAAAACGATAAAACAGGCAAAATAACCCCGCCTTTCAAAATACACACGGCACTTGACTTGACAGTGTAACGTCAAATTAGCAAGAGCAATAATTAAAGTGGCCAGCTCCGGTCAACTTTGACTGACCTCACATTATTTTCGTCTAAGAAACGATCAACAAAAAACTTGTCCTAAAAATTAAAATGGCTTAAAAAATCTTGACCAGTTTTGACGTGATCTGACATGCTGTATTTTTGCCCAAATACCCCTTGACCCCCATTTAACCTTTGTTTTTTGGGGGCCTTTCTTTTTCCTTCCCCCCTAATGTGACCTAATTTTGCCTGTTTAGGTTGCCCCTTACTGGACTGCAGTTTTTATCTAACGTAACCTAATTTCCTGCTTAGGATTAACCTAATGTAACCTACTTTGACCTATTCCACCCTGAACCTAATGTGACCCAATTTTGCCAGCTTAGGTTTAGCCTTACTGGACTGCAGTATTCCATCGATGAACTCTGCCCTGGTGACCTTCCCGTCCTGGTCCTTGTCCTGGCGCCGGAAGAAGTCCATCACCCGTGACTTTTTGTGGTTCATCCAGGCCATGTAGCGCACCCGCCACTCTTCGAAATTAAAGTGCTTCACCTTCTCCATCTGAAACCACATTAGTTGCATGACATCTGTATGAAATCTATGATAGTTACTTTAAAGAACAAATTAAATCTATTCAATTTAATTAAGGAGAAAACCTCATTTTCAAAACAGGAATTGAAATAAGCCAACACTAGTGAGAGAAAATACATTAATTATTGCCAATGGCAAAAATAAACCCTTTCTTGGCAGCAACTGCTCCAAATCACGGAATCTCACAATTTGTGCAAAACCAGATGATTCGTTATCAGAGACTTCTTTCAAAAAAGTGTTGCCCCAATCGCAGCCAACCCACCTCCTCCAACAAATGCATCATATCCTGCAGCTTGCGCTGTCGCTCAGCAGCCAGCAGCCAAATTTGTCGCCACTTGTCCGACACGGCGCGAACCTTGGGATTGACCTTTGGCCTTTCGGGGGCGCTCCCCGGCGCTTTGCCCCCTGACTTTTTGCGGGGGCCGCCTCCCTTGGACGGGTCCAGATTGGTGACTAGTGACTCTGACTCCATGCGTCGTTTTGCCTTCGTCACTTCGTCGACGTCAGACTGACGCACCCGTAGACTGTCCTGGAAGGCTTGGTGTTCGTCTAATAGTCTGGAAAAACAACATTTTTTGGCGATAAACAATGATGCTTTAAAAACTATTTAAATTTACCTAATTGAATACTGAAATGAATATTTTTGTAACGATACTTTTTCCGCCTACATTAAGATAAACCTAAAAATTTCATAGTATGAAAACCAGCGCAAAACCCACACAGCACAAATGACAAAATACCAACCAAAGTCGAACAACTAACAGAGATCAAAGTTAAAGACTAGCTGAAGCTCGAATACAGTCGCTTCCAAACATATATCATTTTATCGCCGTTCTTTTCCAGTCATTACCAGTCCCGCAGCAAAGTATTAGCATAATCCATTCTCCACCATTAATTAAGCTAATCCCCTTAATCGATCTAATCCTCTCACTTTATGACCATCTCCATGTCTTCTGGTATTGGTTCGCGATCGGCGTGTTCAATGTGATCCTCGCGCTCCTGCAGCCAGCCCAGCAGGTCATCCAGCAGACTGTCCTGTTGGCGAAGGGCTGAGATCTGACCACGAGTCTTGTCCGTGCGTTGCTCTGCCCACAGAGAAACCTGGACAGTATCAAGAGTACACTATAGTTTATCTAGACGGTATCAAGCGTACACAATAGATTAGCTAGACAGACAGTGTATCAAGAGTATACAATAGTTTACCAGACACTGTCTAAAGAGTACACCATAACGCAACTGTACAGCAATAAGAGCACACAAGCATAACAAGACAGTATCAGGAGTATACCATCACATCATCAAGAGTACACAACGGCATACCCAGGCACAGCATCAAGAGTACGCAACAGCTTACCTAGACACAGTATCAAGAGTACACCAGAGTTTAACTATACAGTATTAAGAAATCAAGAATACACCAGCTTACCCAGGTCCAGACACACCATCAAGACTACACAATAGCTTAGCTAGACAGTATCAAGAGTACACAATAGCTAACCTAGGCAGTCTCAAAAGTACACAATAGCTTAACAATACAGTATCAAGAGTACACAATGTTTTACACGCACCTCATCCCATCTCGACTGAAGAATGGTAATCCAGTGTTTGAGCGGTTGTTTGCCGTCCGGGTGGCATTTCTCCAACAGTTCATTCCCAAGCTGCAGCGTCGAATCTAGGCTAAGTTTCTGGGCTTCTAGTTCTGACTCCACTGCTTCCAGTTTGGCCAGCTGTTGCTTCAGGAGTTCCGGGTCTTCCTGCGTGCTGGGACCGGCAGCCTTCAGACGGGTTTCAATGTCGGCCAGGGATTCCAGAAACATGTTGGATTGGCGATGAAAATCTTGAGCCTGAAAAGGAGCAAATATAATATGCTAAAAATTTAATCCAACCAATCCAAAGCGATGGCAATCTTCCGCACGCTCGTATGTGGGCAGCTAAGAATATTCCGGGGGAGCATCTGTCTGGGGGACGAAGTGATATCCCTTCCAACCGCCCCCTGCATGTAGGACGATGCTGATGTGTGATAATTCTTGTCGAGTTTCGAACTCGACACAAAAGCAGATGAATAGAAAAAAAATAAATAGGTAGTGATCGGCTGCAATTTATGAAAAGGCTTCTGAAGCAAATATAGCACAAAACGCATCGGATCGTCGTACAATTTATTGTCCAAACATCCCACATCTGTTATCCCACCCCATGTTTCTCCTTACTTCACTGAGTGCCTCTTCCATGCGCTGACTCATGTGGTTTGCCTTTCGATTCACCCTGTCCCACGTTTCGTCCAGGTGTCCCATCTGGGACTGTATCTCCTGGGCAGCCTCACCGTCCCCCTCACCCCCCGCGTTCTGTAACTCCGCCGCCGCTCGATGCACTGTTTCAATATTACTGCCGCGTCCCTTCAGTTCGGTCATGAAGGCTTTGTGCGCGTCACTCAGGGCATTCACTGTGTCTGAAAGACAAAAAAACGACTGTATATTTTTCGTGAAAATTCCAAAGTCTGCCGCGGATTCCTGACCGGTTCTTGATAAACTGTTATTTTTTTAAATTTATCACACCAGTGTAGATTTACTCTAATGACAGTATATTCAGCGCACCGTGAGGTAAAAAACAAAATATTTATTAGTACCAGAATAACATTTGCACATCCCTATAAAATTAGTAAATTACATAAAAAATTCAATGTGAAATTTCAACTGCCCTCGTCTGTATACACGGTCTTGGTTTCATTACTCCTTCAGTTCACTTAAGGGGGTAATTGCGTTTTTAGGTGTTTTTTTGAAAAGCCATAGCTCAGCGTTCACAAATTCAAATCACAAGCGGTCTTTTGCATTAGATAGAACAATATCTTTTCTAAACGTATGCCATGCATTGAAATTTAACCTGTGATTTTGTTTTCAGTATAAGCGACTAAAGAAAGGTCCTTTCCAAAATTTTACAATTTTTTACAAAAAGTTTGCGCCACAGCTCTGGATCATACGATTACCTGTTAGGGCTGAAAGTTGGTAAGGTTTTTGACATGTTTAAAATCCCCAGGCATGTCCCCCACTTTTTTAATAACTAGTCAATTTACTGAGAAAATAGCTGATAAGCAAACGCACCGAAAATGTACGATATTTTCTTGTAATTAAAACCCTCTAAAAACGTCCACAGGTGAAATTTCAAAAAAGTGAGAGACATGCCTGGGGATTTTGACCTTTACAGTACTGTCCCAAAAATTTATGATCAGGCGTCACTTATAACTTGAGTACTGGTGGCGCAAAGTTTACATAGAAATCACAAAAACCTCGAAAACGCAACTACCACCTTAACTGAAATGTAAGATTACCTAAATCGCCATGAACGGGGAGATCTTCGGCGAGAGCAGGCTCAGCCCGATTCAGCCAGTCCAACAGGGCAGACACGGCCTCCTTGAATTGGCCAGAGAACAGAAGGGCCTCCTCCAAACGACGCTGTCTGAAAATTGAAAAAAATACTTATGTAGTCATGAAAATAACCAAATTCCACTAACTAAACGTTTTAAACATTTTATTTAATTAATTTCTTCAGACACTTTGGCTTAAGGGGGTAGTGTCGCGAAAGCAGTTTTGCTCATAGGTTGCAAAAAGAGATCTTTTTGCTTTGAACGTGTACGTTCACTGAGAAACTAGTCCAATGCTATACTGTGTTGAATAAGTACTGCCAGACACTAGACTACCAATATCTACCAATATCTTGAACCAACCACCGATTGTAAGCCAGACAACACACAATAAGGACATGAAAATTCAAAAAAATTAAGCAGATATCAGATTGGCCAGCTTGTGAAGTACATATAACGTCTCGACGCACAGTTTTTTGCCACAAATAAGAAAAAAGGAAAATGAAGGTTCGTTTTTCTGTTGATTTTAAAATAAGCGTCTAAATTTTTCACAATTTATCATTATTGCTGTGAGCACTTCACTGTTTATGCACAGTTTCACAGTTCAAACACGTATTACTCCGCAACCACTCAAGCAATTTGCACTAAATTTTGTGTGCATAAACTACAACATATATCCTTTTAAACTGTGTAGACAAACTAAACAAATAAGTTGATAATTGTGACGAAAAAATCGAATGTGAATAGGTTTTTGAAACGTCATTTTTCCGACTTTGCGACCTCACTGCAAACAGTATACTGCATCAATTTTGATGAAACTTGGCGAAAATACTTGACTCATTTTCAAAATATATAAAGAACGAAGTCTTATTTTTTTCTAAAAATGTTTTACAGTTACGCAAAATCGATTGCTTTCGCGACACTACCCCCTTAAACAGTTATCAAAAGATATCAAGTATCGTCACCAACCAGCTGTATCGTGGAATAATATTGCTAAAAAACCGAAGAAAACTAACCAAATAGGACTCAGGTAAGAAAGCGGTGAGCCCAAAGTTTCTGTTTAGCATACGAGTTGCACTTGGCCCACATCGTGTAAAAAACAGATTTATTTGGCCAAATAGTTTTTAGACTATCTTGCAGAACAAAATGATGGGAACCGGAATTAAAGGTCAAGTGTGATTCTTTATGCTTTTCTGATATCTACCAATAAGCCAATGTCTACTCAATTACCGATCAATGGCCCGATTACAAACGGCATTCCATCGATCTCTCAGATCAGTGATCATCTCCTGCAGATTCGGCTGTTCCTCTTTGGGTGCGTGATCCTTCAGCAGTTTGCCGCCCCGGGTGCAGCTGTCATAGTCCGGCTGCCGCTGCCCCAGCTGTCGCTGAAACTCCTTATGACTGGCCAGAAGTTCGCGAATTCGCTCAGGCTGATTGGCTGGCACCGGTTGGTCTTCGGCCAGCCAGCTGGCTGACTCTTCTAGCCAGTCACACAGTGATTTCCACTGGCTATGCCACTGAAACATTAGCAAAACAGGTTTTGAAGGCGCGTATTTGGGAAGCAAAGCTGCGTAAGGTTCTACAGAAGCAGTTTTTTGACAGTGTGCAAAGCAAGCCAAAATTAATTACCAACGTACCTAGTAAAAACTACCAAAATTTTACGCAGAATAAAATAAAATTGCAACCAAATAGACAGTAGTACTGAAACTCGGCACACGCCAAAACAATTCAAATAGTATACAGTAGCATAAAACTATATCACCTACTTTAACCATAACTAAATATACCAAGACATTATAAACAGGATATGTCATCTTAAACACTTGCGCTAAAGAACAAACGCATACCATCACGGTTACGCGTTATAATAAGCAACCAGACAACAACAGTCCCTTATGCAGCATAAAGCATCCATCATAATAAGCAACCCATGAGCTCCTACCGTGCTGGTTTCCTGGTATGCAGCGTCGAGTGCCCTTGTCCTTTCGGCCACCCGGACCATGGCCTTGTCCCAGCGGTGCTGTGCGGTCACCATCAGGTTTTTGATCAGTATCATGTCCTTCTTCTGCGAGAAATACTTCAGATGCGTTCCCTTCTTCTCCAGCTCTGTCATGCGAGCCCGCTGGGAGTCCACGGAGGCCACTAGGACCTGAAAAATATGAAATAATTATAAACTAAAAAATACGAAAAAAGAAAAGAACAAAATGCAAAAGCAGTCAATACTCTGCTTAATTTCAGACCATAACAATGTCTGCTAGTTTCAAATGACCGAAAATAGTCTTATTTCCAATGAAACTATCTTGATTCGGACACAGCCGATCTGCATAAGCTCAGTCAGACAGGACCATTCATTTATTGTTAAAAGCAAGAGGATGCCTTATTTACGAAAGAAAGAAATGGAGGTAGTGGGAATCGAACCCGAGCCTCTCTTGTAGACGTCAAGAATGCTAACCACTACACCACAGCCCCCAGAGTCTTGTAAACGAACCCTACATCTAATATTATTTTACAACATTATAACGTAGACAAAACATGGTGCCTGTCTGTAGGAAAGGTGAACTACGACCCCTATCATCTGAGTAGGTGGTCACTCCTACATTATAACGTGTATTACACTGTTTGATCCACAATCGAACTCTAACCTTATGCTGTTCGAGCTGTTCAGTGAGCGGTTCAATTAGTCTGGAAATGGGTTTGAGTGTTCCCAGCTGATTCTCCAGGTCAGTTAGCCACTGGACGCACTGTTCGTGGTTCTGGCTGAACTCGAGGGCATCGCGCAGAGCTAGCTCAAGTTTGATCTCAAAAAACAATTATAGCAGCTATTTTTGCATAAATAATCAATACGGACAAAAAACTAAAACATTTAGGACTTTGAATGTGATAAAAGCGAACAATAAAAAAGAGAAAATAAATGCGATGCATACCACTCTTTATTCGAAAATTAAAGAGACTGTCTCACTGAAACTGCATATTTCAGTACCAACTTATACCGAACTTTTAGTTCAGCATGCTTAAATTCCTATGCTCATCTTGAAACACCTCTTCCAATGAGAGATCAAAAACGTTTTAAGAAATGGAGTCTGTACCACTGGTCCCTTCTCCATACCTTTTTATCATTGGCACGGGTCTGAGCATTGGTCCATCGCTGAGTGAGCAGTTTGACGTTTTGGCCCAGCTGTGAGTTGGCATTCTCCTGGGACTCCTGCACGTACTCTTGACCCAATCTCAGCACCTCAGCTATGCTCTCTTGCTTGTCGTGCATTTCTTGGTGTATCATCTATAAAACCAGCAAACTGATACCGACGCTTACTTCCACAAATCTTTATTACAATAATGTAACAATTATTAATGACTTAGGTGAAAAAAATGGTTCTGAATGAAATTAGCTTATACCGGAATAGTCCATACTCAAACACTCTGCTATTTCCAAATGACTAGATCCCACTTTCTCTCTGAATTCAAGCATCCCCGTAGCGATTAGGATCCGATCTCAGAGGAGATCGGCACCGGTCAGAAAATCAGTCACCAGGGGATCGGTTATGAGTTCCCCCAGATCTAGATCTGGGCGGTGGTAAGGACAAAACCAGCTCAACCAATAATGCAGCAATGATTAATCTTCACATATTAGCCAGTAGTCCCTGTATTCCGCACCCTAAAGTCTGAGCACCGAACAAAAAATGTTGCACCACTTCATTCTTTTAGTGGCATGAATTCCGCGACTACTTGCTGTACTCTTGATAGTCAAAATCTATTCTTTTCGTAACGAAATCACACGTATTGTTTTATCAAGCGGTGTAACTAATTTCTGTCAATTATTCACAATATTATTACCACGGCAACAGTACTACAGCCTGGACCCACCATGAAGTTATCCAGCTGTTCCTGGGCAGTCTCGGGCAGTCCGCCGACGGCCTTGCTGGTGGACAGTGACGTGTCCAAGTGGTCCAGCCAGTCCAGCAGATCCTGCACGCGTCCGGCGAAACTGGCCGCCGCCCCGCGACTCGACTCCAGCGATAGCAACTTGTCGCCCAGCTGGCGCAACAACTCGTCCCAAGCTTCGTTCATGCGAGACAGCTTTTTCTGCAATAGTGTTGGTGAATAAGGTCTACTACTTATGATTTGTGAATGAGGTGTAATACTTGTGATTTGTGAATAAGGTCTGAAAATGTTTGTGATTTGTGAATAAGGTATACCTAATGATATTTTAATGCTTTTCCGTGAGGTGTGGTCGTCGGTTTGTACTGATTTACGCGATGTTGCCACCAGCAATGCTGACAACTATCATAATATTTTCACACAGGTTTTACACAAAATGGAGTTTTTACACAGAATTTCCACAAAGTTCAACACTGACTTAACACAGTCAATTTTTGCACAGATTTTACCCAGAGGAGACTTTTACACGGATTTTACACAAAGTCGAGTTTTACACAGATTTTACAAAGTCTAGTTCCACAATATATTGCCGAGCATAGAAAAGCTACCATAGTGGGCTCAGTTTCCTCCACCTCAGCCCGGATCAGGCGTTGTCCGGCATCGTTCAGCGAGTCGACCGTGGCCTGATGACTCTGAATGTCATTGGAGAGGACTTTGTGCTTGGCCAGCTCAATTTCTATCTGTTTCAGGTCGCCAGCGGTCGGTTGTATTTCCTGCAGTGCCCGCCCTGAGCGAGACATCCATTCCATGAACTGGTCCACGGCTTGCTGGAATTGTCCCATCTGCAGCAGGGCTCGATCCAGCCGGTGTTGACGGTCAGAGACGGCCTGCGAGAGACCTTCGAATCTACGCGAGATGTCCTGAAATCGAGGAAAACATTGTTAATATTTTGATGCCAAATTCGGTTTCGAAAGCCGTGCTAACGCTGTTTTTTACAGATTTATGCAATAAACGCTCAACTGCAGCAAATAAGTTAAACTGAAGGCTGAGCTAAACGCCAGTTAAAGCAATTAAGTTAAATTCCAGCTACAAGCCTCAGTTTTAAACTAGATTGTGAGTGCCGACTGCCTAGATCTTCATCAGAACAGCGCAACTAAACAGATTCAGAATTTATGCCTCACCTCAGCTAAAACGGTATAAGCAAATCGTCAGCTACACTGATTTGGTGCCCTTAACCCAAAGTAATATGTTATTAAAAAACAACACAAAAAATACTTTTTATTAATTAAGCCGTGTTCAATCCAAACCGCTAATATTTTGAGTAAGCCCCCTAAATTTTACCAGCAGTGGTCGCTTCACACTGAGCGCCTGTTCTGGTGAGCTGTGGTCGGTGAGGGAGGCGGCCTCGTGGCTCAGTTCCTCCATGTCCAGTGTATGCTTGCCAAGCTCAGTCTTGAAGGTCTGCAAACAAAATAATTAGTAGTTGCTTAAGGGTGCCATTGTTACTTAAAAGAAGCTTAATGATAGTTTAATTAATTAGTAATTTAATTTTAATAAACATTCAGTTTAATAATTAATTAAACAAGTTTAATTTGGTAAATTAAACTAGTTAAAATCGTGCTCACTATAAATAATACTATGCCAGGACTAAAGGCTTACTAATGAATGCCTCAATGAATAAACTTTTACAGCGATTAAACGGACTTAAGGTGGTAGTTACGTTTTCGCAGCTTTTTTCAATGTTCTATTTTGTAGCAATTACTAAATCAATTTACAAGCGGTCTTTTGCATATTATTAATCAACTTATTTTTTACAAAATTACAATTTTTCAAGAGTCGGTGTTACTTCTAGTGTGCACGCCAACTATTTTGGTGAAGCTCATCAGCTCAATTTTATGCATTTTTCCCCGTATTTCGTTATTTCTTCACTGTGGTAAAAAAATTCCGCATACGTTTACGTAATTTATACCAAAGGCACATTGATGTGTTATGAAACTGCTGGTATGCTTAACTAAACGTAATAATTTAGCAGATTTTTACAGTGAGCAAAAGTTTGCCTCAAATTTTTCTGAAAAGTCAAGAAACGGCAGTTTTTATGACTTTGGTAGGCTGTAACTAAAAAAATAATCGACCTTTTCACTCAATTCGAAAAAGGTATAGGGCAAATTTATTTGGCTACTGTCAAATAAGCTGTTTTCGCATTCTTATGAACGGAACAGGATATTGGTTAATTCAACTGAAATCACTCATTATGCTCAGAAATGACGGATTTTTTAAAAAATTTTAATTCAGTTAAATAGGGCCTCATTGGGGTCAGCTCATAGTACATTAAGCACAGTTTTCCCGTACCCGTTGAAAAAATGGCAGATAAAAGTTTTAAAAATGACGTTTCAGGAGACTGAAGAAAATTGAATTTTTAAAGGGGTTTATAACACTGCCAATGCTCCTGGCTGCTTACATATACTAACCAAATTTTGCAGGTATAATAAATGCATACGGGACTATGTACATGTAAATTATTGTGCAAAGTGGTTATCGGTATTTCGTGATATTGGCATGAGAAGTCAGAATTGAGGTAAAATAACTTCAAAGTTACGGATCGCCTAGAACAAATAACAGAAAAATGTCATATTTTAGCTGAAAATATTCTTAAAATAAATTGGGTTAGACCTTTTTTGATTGGCTTTTCTGAGTAGTGTAAGACCCACAGAAATTTGCATACAATTTTGTAAGTCCTCAAAAAATACACAAAAAATTCAGTTTTTTAGATATAAATTAACCGTAAAAGTTTGAATCAATGTCAAAATTAGCTGAAATATTGCTATTTACATTCGCAATGTTCGTGCCAAGTTTGGTTATGTTCCATCAAGTAACTTTTGAATTATTGCAAAAACTTTGAAAACGTAACTACCACCTTAAATCCGCAAAAACTCATCCTCAGCATTCAGCAGATTGCGAAGCTGCGTTTGCAACGTTTTTGTAAATTCTATGTCAACTTTGCGCAAACAGAACTCAAATTACGGGTGAAACTTTTCTTCGTCTTTTCCCAGTAGTCTAGACGTCAAAATTATCACGCAAAAGAAATCACACTCTATGAAACCTTCTTCAAAAAAGTTGGATCTAAATCAATTACCTGAAGCTCATCGATTTGTTGCTGAATTTCCAGCAGGTTTGAACTGATTGGTCGGAAGCTGGAATACTCTAGCTCTGCCCCCTCCAACCACGTCGTTACATTCTGAAAAAATACAAATCCAATGAAGCACAACATAACTAGATACTGTATATAAAATGGGTGGATCTAGCTTAATAGCTTACATCAAAGGAATTGGTATAGGGCCAACGCGGCACTAAGTAATATAATATTGCTATTATTAACTACTGTCTCAATTTATTTTTCACCATGGCCAAAATCAACAAAAGGTATTCAACTTTATAGACATACTATTTAAAATGGTAATATAGAATATAAAAATAAGACATTAAAACATTTCCGTGTTATAGTATTGTAGTGTTATACGACAGAGCATATTATTATCAAAAATGTCAGTTTTTCTGTACTTCAGCCTGCACTTTTGACCCACAGTCTGCACTCAGACCAGTTTCGTCTACTTATACACAATTATTAATATATTGACTACACTCAAACGTAACTTCGCCTATAAACCCATCACCCAAGTACCAAGCCCCACCTTGAGCAACTCATAAAAGTTCATGGCCTTTTCCATGGCCTGTATCAGGTCCGAGCTACGCCGGGCGTAAGCGGCCGTCACGGTTTCCACAGCAGAGCCTAGATCGTCCATACGCTGCTGTATCTCTGGCTTCTCGCCCTCCCCCACCAGATTCAGCAGTCGTTCGCCTGCCGTCTTGGTGGCTTCGATATGTGGCATCGTCGCTTCCAGTTCAACCTCGATTGCCTGTCAAAATAATGGCAGACAGAAATAAAGTCGCATTTATAGCACAAAACTAAGACTATACTTATCTATTGGCCGATTGGAAGAGGCACTGGGAATGTTATTACTCCTAATTACAAGTAGTTAAAATTGATACGAAATCGATGAAGTTTAAAATAACCATTTTCTTGTACGCAAAACGAGAACGTATTTCACTACAACTACTACGGAAATCATAATACGAATAGGTTTATACTGTAAATTCTATGCAGAAACAGTAAACACACAAACAGCACAATAATGCGTTAAGACAGACAAGTTTAGAAAGGTAATGTTATCACTGATTTCATCTATCACTCTTGAATCAAGTCACAAACGAATCGCTCCTCTTACCTGCAGCTCTTCCTGTTGACTCTGAATGCTCTCAGGCTCACAGGCGGGTGTGTCGGCAGCGTCAAGTCGTCGCTTGAGGTCCTGAAGCGATCGAATGCAGCCCTGCAGCTCGTCCCAGAATCGTTCGGCCGCCTCCAGGGTGTCCGACAGTCGACGCCCTCTTTGCTCCGTGCCCGCCTGGATATCATCCCACAGCTGCTCCAGATGACTAAGCTTGCCCTGGATCTCTGCAAAACACTACTCTTACTGAACTTTGCGGATAAGTATCAGCTGACGCTGAATCTCAGCTAAACCATTACTCTTACTGACTTTGGCCACCAGATGACGCTCTATCTCAAACAGCTCAAGAGTCAAGTGCTCAACTGGTTTGTCTGACAAAAATCAGCAGCAAGAGTATAATATTATGTGATAAGATGTACAAATTGAGCACTAACATTAACCAAAATTAATTAATTAGCCATTAATTATGTACTCTTGCCACTAACTGTTCCAGAAGGAAAAACTGAATTTACATCATAATAATAATATGCATATATACAAAAAACGATACATATTTGAATCAATTATTAATCAATCAATCAATCAATCAATCTACCTTTAACTCCCGAATCATTAGGATCAGCCTTGGCGATCACGTCCGCGGCGGCGGCCTTCACAGCCTGATAGGCGGAGCTCTTTTGTTCCAGCTCATTCATCAGGGCACAATTGTCCCGGATCTGGTCCCGGATGCGGGAGGGATGGGCTGCCACGGGTTCTGCGTCCCGCACTTGCTCCGCAGTGCTCGTCAGTGACTCAAGCATCCCGTCCAGACGATCAGTGAACTGGGCCGTGGCCGACAGGGCGTCCTCTAGTGCCGAGGCGCGCAGACGCACGCTGTCCTTGATGGCCTCCACTCGGCCAGTGACCAAGTCCAAAGCGTCGTTGAGTCGGCTGGCGTCTTCGTCATTGCACAGCGCGGCCAGGGCTCGACCCGTCTTGCACATTTTGTCTACTAGCGGCTTGGTGGCGGCCACTGACTGTTGGATGACCTAAAATTATCAAAATGAAAACATAGATTCTTAGAGTAGAGTACGAGCCAATGATTCTTAAACTGGATTAAACCGATTAAATTAAACTATGTTTTGCTAATATAGTCTAAGAAACCAAACCTAATTTTCCAGTTTCTACACAGACTGTTTATGAAATATAACCTAAGTAAACCAGCCCGCGTCAAGTTTGAAATAAGCTATTAGGAATCAAATATTAATCGAAATCCGTTTAATCCACTTTAAAAATTGGCCTATAAGATATTGCCATTCCCTGTAATGCGAACAATATGTCTCTCCATGTTACAATAATTATTACAGTACAAACATGACTACAAACTTTCTGCACTTGAAAATCTCACAACTGTTTTTATTAGTTGTTGCATTACTGTAAAAAAAGTCCAACCTTATTATGATCCTGCTGTTTCTTCAGATGTTCTCTGTGCTGTGCCGTGGTGACAGCGGGTGCGTTCTCAAGCTCCGCCTCCACCTCGTTCAGCCAATCAGACACGTCCGCCTGAGACTCCGCCCACTGCTCGGCCAATGGCAGGGCTTCTTCCAGAATCGCCAAACGGTCGCCGCTCACCTGGCTCACGCTCTCGCTTAGGTCTTTCAGGTTCTGCAATATTATGAGAATACGATGATTACGAAGTGGCAATCAGTCCGCTAATAAATCTACTTGTTTAATCTGGTAAAGAAATTGCCTCAAACCTAGACACAAGAGCAATGCAGCAGAAGTTAAGATACACAATTTAACATAAAAAACAACATAAAAATAATATAATATACATATTGCATAAAACAATTTAATGTAATTAAAGATGACTTAAAAAATCGTTCCAAATTGGACAAAGTGTATCCAACTTGTCAAATCACGATCCAATCAATGTTTTCTTTATAAAAAATGAAAACCCATAGTCCAAAAATACAACTTAAACCGAGAAAAACATAAAATCCCCTCATTGCCATTCTGCCAGGATTCGATCCCCCACACTTGCACCTCAGCAACCGCGCACTGCACCATCTGTACCAACCTCAGCCCGATCCAGCACAGTCTGCGCATCGTCGCCGGTCAGCTCTCGGACCATTTTTTTGGCATTGGACACCAGATCTCGTGCCCGAGTCTTCTGCGAGATTACGTCCGTATTCAGAAGTTTCTGGTTACGCAACTGCTGCTTAGCGGCCTCTGGGTCGGAACTGGCCGCGCCCGCAGCCTGGATCTGGTTCTCTGCCTGTTGGAACCAGTCAAGAAGGTCGTCCATATCGCCTATAAATAATACAACAGTGAATATATAATTGATTAGAGTCTGCTGTCGAGTTCACATCAGCAGTTAAATCTTTTTGAAATTCGAATAAACTAAATTCTAAACGGGTAGCGTAATCTGAATTTAAGAAACAGACACGACTCGCTTAAAAAAGTGAATCTTATCCAAACAGCAGTCATAATGACAAGATATCTAGCGTGTAAGGTGTAATGCATAAAGGCAGTCTTGCTAATTTGATCATACTACTTCATCATAACACAAAAAGAAATCAAGGTGAATTTACTAACACACACCTTAGTTAGACTAGTCTTCGCATTAGACAAAAGTCTGACCAGAAGTTACAGAACCCTCAGGGAAAACAGGTACCTACTCGATGTACTCTTGGAGCGTTTGTTCGCGTTAATAAAATATAAATATATAAAATATAAATATAAATATAAATATATATTGTTCGTTAATAAAATCGCGTGTTTCTTTTGTTTCAGGGTTCAACAATTTTTGGCCTGATTCTAGTTTTATGCAAGTCCAACCCTATTGTATACCCACCCAGCAGCTCAGCACTGCGTTGTCTGGACACGGCCAGGCGTTCTGATCTGCGCTGTATCTGGTCCTGGACGGCCTGGAATCGCTTGCTGAGCCGCGCGGTCATGTTGTCCAGGGTCTCGGCCCCCTCCGGCCCGCTCAGATGTCCCAGACGAGCCCCCGCCGAACTCATCTCCTCCAGGCGCGGGCGGGCTGTCACAAGGTCTTCTTCCATTGTCTAAAAATATGGGGGGCTTGTGTGAAATTCGGGTGATTGTGTAAAGGAAAATCAGGGGGCATATTGTGTAACTTCGTGTGATACTGTAAATTAAAATCGGGGACCTGTGTAAAATCGGTTGATTATAATGTATAATGAAAATGAGGATGATAAAGAAACAAGTGCCTGAATTTAAGGGTCAGACAAGGTCACAATTTGTAACTGCCGCAACTGTCACACAACAGCCACAACAGCCCTTTAGATCGCCTACTACGAAATTGCCAATTCGTCTGAAGATCAGAAGAATGCGTCGCTTGTGGGCCGGCCCTAGCCGTCCGAGCCACATTGGACCCCCACGATGGCCCAGGAACAGAAAGAAGATGAGTTTACTGTATACAAGATAATATACACAAGGCCTTTTAATTCATTCTACATTCTTTAGACTGAACCAGTTAACAAATGTTAATATATACAAAAAGAAGGTTGCGGAAGAATTACTAACACTAGGCAACCTCAACTTCAACAAATTAATGTAAATAGTAACCAAGATATGTACAAGTTTTCTTAGAAAAGTACACACTAATCACACCATTATAATCAACTCCCATTTCAACATAAGGTTTACTAGTTATTTCGAACTCATTTAATTGCAACTGCAATCATGAAAAGAAGCCCGCAATTGAACAAATCACCAAACAAAAAAACCGGCAATAAAAGCGACTGCGAGTTGAGATCAGACTCAGAGGTCCAGGATCCGCTGAAAAAAGCGGTCGGATCTTCTGGAGAGCTGGGCGGAGCCAAAGGTGAAAAGAAGAGCTCAGAGGAAGCAACAAACCCGGATCTGATTGGTGCGATTCTGCAGGACTGGCTGATTGGCTTCCCAGTATTGCTAGGCTACCGACTTGGCCTGTTTCACACGATGGCCGGCAAGGATTACGGTAGCGCGGATGAGATCGCCGAAGCGGCCGGGGTGAAACAGAAATTCACCAGAGAATGGCTAAACTGCATGACGGCTGCGGGGTTGGTTAAGGTAGGCATGTGTTGAACTGAAGAGAAGGCCCCATTTTCGTACGAACAAAAGGACAGCTCGCGTCAGCGTCTTGAATGCGGATCAAGTGCAGTTGGGGGAGGGGGAATAGTGGACCTTTTTTGGAGTAGAGGACCTCAAGGGAAGTATTTTTTGTAATAGAACCCCTATCAATAAATTTGTATTTTCTGAGCTATGACCCCTTGAAAATTGCATTTTCAGCAGTGTTCTAGGAAGTGAACGTAGGCCAAAGTTTGAAGCCAAAAATGGCTATTATCTTTGTTTGTGGAAGCTTATACTAAGCCTAAGCCTGAGCCCCATACTAAGCCCTAAGCCTAAGCCTAAGCACAAGCCTACATTTAGGCCCAGTTTGAATTTGGTCAAAAATTAGACGATTTTGGTGAATTCGACCAATTTTTCAAAAGGAACAGGGTCAATGTGTCTTTGTTTTGATTCCAAAAAATTGTAAACATTATTCCGACTCCATTTGAACACGTTTAGAACGAAGAAAACATGGGTTTCCGAAAAAAATTGCGAAAACGTCCCTCACTGAGGGTTCAGATTTCGGGGAGTCATATCTCAGAAAATCCAAAAAATGAACTAGGGTTCTTGAAGCAAAAATGCTTCCCCCAAATTGCTCTACTCAAAAAAAATAGGTCCACTCCCCCCCCCCCAACTGCATTTATCTAGAGAATGCTAACCACTACACCACAGTCCCCAAGTCTTGTAGGCCCTATTTCTCATTTACAACACATGAAACTTCACAATGTAGCTTAATTAGTTTTTGAGCAATGCGATTTAATAAATTAGAATTATTTTGTTGCTGTCAACGCTACAATTGATTAATTGATTACAAATGACTAGGATAGCATTGAAAAATTAATGCAGAAATCATTAGCGATTTTGATTTTGGCTACTAAGAGTACAGAATGAGATATTAGCACATTGCTCTTAATGGCAGCGATCTCGGTCTGCATTCCCCAAAACCTGTTCAACAGATGCTACATAATATTTTCAGACGAACACCGCCGGAACTTGCTACATCCTGTCGCCGCATACTTCCACCAGCCTGCAGACGCACGAATACGGCCTGTTCTTTATGGCCGATGCCGCAATGTATCTCTACAGTCTTGCCTTCGACGTGGAGGACTGTTGGAAACTCAGCGGGCCGGATGAAATTCCACTGACCAAATATGTGCTCTTTGACAAAGCCATGCAGAAATTGACCGAGATCCAGAATCGAGCCTATGTCACTGATCAATTTGTGCCAATGCTACCGGACGATCTACAGGCCAAGCTGCTGAATGCATCGACTTGTCTGGATGTACGCTGTGGCGATGGATCGCTAAGCCGTGTGATGGCCACTGCTTATCCGAAAAGTCAATTTCTGGGCATCGATGCTCAGTTGCCACAAATACAGCTGGCCAGCGGGAAGGCCAAAAGCGAGGAACTGAAGAATACGCAGTTTGTGGTGGGCGACTTTATAGACGGACAGCCCAATGTGTTACTAGAACGAAAGCAGCAATTTGATTGGATAACCATCTTTGGCAAGCTGCACGACTACGCCAAGCCCGTCGATGTACTGAAATCCATTGGTCGCCTACTTAAACCCGACGGCTATTTATCCGTTCAGGAGACCAATTGCCATTCCAATCCAGCAGTCAACGCGAATGATCCGTACGCTGCCATTTTGTACGGATTCAACTTGTTCTACTGGCTGCCCAAAAAACAGGGAAACTACCCGGAAGTATCCGGAATGACCTGGGGGGTGGACAAAGTGCGCCAAGTGATCGACCAAGCCGGCCTACAGCTGATTTCGGAGGCCGAAGTTGGACTCATTGATATGCATTTTTTGTGTAAATTGCGCCGCCCCAATCCCAAAGTTTAGACTCGCGATATAAGATTTCGAACGTCGTCGTGCCATTGAGACTGAGCTAATTTACAATCGCTGAGTATCTCAATAAGACTAGTTGTAGCTGAATAAGACTGATATTGTCTGAATAAGATTAGTTGTTTAAGCTTAATAAGACCACTTTGTCTGAAAATGAGATAAAATATTGTCTGTCTAAGACTAGCTTCGTATGAATAAGACGAGTTGTTCTAGCTGAAATAACTAATTTTGTCTGCATAATACTAGTTTTGACTGGAATATTCAGACAGATTGACATTCCGGGAAGAATGAAAACATTCTGTCTGCAAAACCCCCGTCCGAGAACGGAAGAGTAGTGTGCGCCAAAAATTATAATACTATTGAGAACGGTAGTAAGACCGACTAGTGATCTACTGTAGTAGAGTTGTACTTTGTATTAACTCTTTAAACTTGAAAAAATAGTTAACTCGTAGTATTGTAAACTGATGCTAATAAAATAATAATATGCCAAATGCCAAAACTATCAAGAGTCACGTGGAATGTATCGAAAAAAGAAATCTATCGAAAAAAAGGAACTATAAAAATTCTAACTAATTTAATGACTGACCCTAACCACTAGCGATTAGCAAAATATTAAACATTTTTAATGAACATAATATAACAGTAACATTAATGGACCTACTTTGGGGTGTCCGGGGGGGAGGGGGCAATCTCAATCCCCAAATCTTAAAAAATCCACAAAAACATACACAATACACAAAAAACTAAAACTAAACCCTAAACTACACTGAAAAACCCATTCCCAATTATAGCACCATATCACAAAAACCACCCTACTCTCTATCCAACCTTAATCAGTTCTTGTTGGTGATCAAAGGTAGCCTCGTCCAAGTGTCCCAAGTCCGACTCGATCGCTTGTAGCCAGTCATTCAGCGTCCCGTATTTGCCATGGTACTCTTCGGACAAGGGGAGGGCCTCTTGCATCACAGCTAAGCGTTGGTCTGCCCGTTTGCTCAGCTCAGTGTAGCGCAGTCTGAGGCTGTCTAGTCTGGACTGCAGGGCTATGGCTTCGTCCCCGGACGTATGCTTGCACAGCTCGTGACCTTCCTCCACTGTTTCCATTATGCGCTCCTGTTTGGCTGCAATGTCCTCGGCTAGGGTCTGAAATAGAACAGAGAATGAAACTCGGGTCTAATTTCCGATAACGGACTAAAGGGATTAGATTAAAATTTGTGTGCTTCATAAATCATAACTAAATATGGTTGAAGTTAAGATAGACTACTAAACTGTACTGCTCGAGTGGTAGGTGCTACAAATAACTGCTATAGCAAATTTTGCTACAATTCATAGACAATGTCATGAGCTGTTGGCAATACAAATTTTAATCCACTCTAATCCGTTTAACCCCTTAGGACTATAATTTTTAAAATAATTAAATTTTTTTTTTGGGGTATAAATGAAAAAAAAAAAAAAAAATCAAAAGCAGCTCATAATATTGGCAGCATTATAGACACAATAAGTGGCATTTACGAAGGTAGTCTTGCTAAGACTCGGTCTTAGCCTTAGACTAGGTCTGGACTTAGTCTTCCGAGACCAAGGGCCTATTCCTTTACCGGATTAAACGGACTGGACTTATTTTAGTCCGAGGTTTTGGAATGACAAATCGGACTAAACGGACCAAACGAGTTAAAATGAGTCAGCAGCTTAATTTTAGTCTGACCCCATTCCAAAACAACCACTGGACTAAACGGACTTATACACGCTTAACATTAGCGTGCATAGTTAAGTCCGTTTAGTCCGGAGGTTTCGGAATGGCATTTTTAAGCTTAATTTTTAAATCGTTTAGTCCGATTATAATTAACCCTTTAATCTGGTACAGGAATAAGCCCCAAGACTTAGGCTAGTCTTGAGGAAAAACGTCTGTTGCTTATCTTTAGCATCTTTGGCTCAGTCTAGCAAAACAAACCTAGACCAGCATTAAAACACATTTCGCGAATACCACCTAATGATTTTTGAGTTCTTTTTAAACTCAGAATGAACTTGACAAAAGCGTTTCAAATCCCCATTAATCATGAATCCTACCATGAGCTCAGTGGTCTGTTGGTGGAGTGGCTCGGTGAAGACGGACACAGCGTCGTGTTTGTTGAGCTTGAGTTCGGTGTCGTCTTGCCACACGGCCAGGTCGTCCATTCCCTCCAGGAAGCTGCCAACCTAGAACAGAACAATCAGTATAAAGTAAACCCTAAATGCATAAAAGCAGTCTTCGCTTATAATTACCATAACAGGGCAAGACATAGTGTAGAAATGGTCAGAAAATGTTAATTTTTTATAGATAGCATACAGGACAGTATGTTCTGAATCTAAATCCAACTTGAGGAATAGATTGTAACATTTAGTGTAGAAATAGTCAGAAAATGTCATATTTTTAATGATAGCATAGAGGACAGTAAGTTCTTAATCTAAATCTATAATCTTTGGACTTGAATATAGGTTGTAACATTTACACAAATGGACAAAGGGCAATCAAAATGTCGGTACAATATATCCATCAGATTAGACCCCCGGTGATGCATAAAGTATGCATATGCATAAGCATATGCATAAGTATGCTTGTAATGTGGAGCAACTATCTCAAGTCCCCTAAACCCTGTCCGATTTCAACCCCAACCGACTATTACCCCTTCGACCATTTCGGCCAGTAGCTGTCCCAGGGCCACGCTGGTGGAGCCGAGTCGGTCGTATCTGGTGGCCCCGCTGCGCATCATCTGGTCAAGGGCGTCGTAGTCTTCGTCCGAAACTACCTGGCCCAGCTGTCGGCCCGTCTCGATGATGCTGTCCAGCAGATCGCGTTGGCCTGAAACAGAGAGCAGTAGGACTAGACTTCTCAGTATTAGACCCGGTAAACATAGTTGTCCATGATATGACCGGTATACATACCAGTATGAGGGCGGGGGGTGGCCACTAACAACTACAGCAGTTGACAAAACTTTTTGCATACTCAACAAACGACCCTAATCCTCATCTGCGATTGTTCAACCAACAACTAAGGGATATCACAACAAAACGATGATTACAAACATGCTAGAAAAGTCGATTTTTCGCTATTAATGTTCGTCAGTGAAAAAGTTAGTTTGATGCATATCTGTAGTTCACCTAGGAGAGACCAGAACCCAAACTGCATATCGGGAAAGTAAAAAATACTGTAAACTGTTTCTTACATTTGCATTACACTACTTTGTAATCGCCAAAAAGCCAATATCCCACCATTGATTTCCTCATGGAAATTCCTATGGTCATCGACTTGTGCGACGAGTTTCTCCGGATCGGTAGGCACCTGGTCCATGCGCTTCAGCTGCTTCTCGGCGCTGTCCAGCCAGGAAAGGAAGGGACCCGACTGCTCCGCCCACTGCTCGGCCAGCTCACGTGACTCCTCCAACAGACGCTTCCGATTGGCTGCTTCGCGACACAGAGATTCGTATCTGAAAGAGAGTCGATTAAAGAAGAGATAAAACTACCTTATTTATATCTTTGCTAGTATGCTGATTCAAACCTCTTTTCGGCCTTTTTATGAATTAGATAAACTGAACAGAGATAATGTGGCTGACTGGCAAACAAAAAAAATTATTGGAATACAAAAAACAATCCAGTTGCTTAATAAAATTTCGTTTCAAGTAAGCCGAATAGGTAACAAGTATATTGAAAATTTCTGGCTTGAAGTTTTTACAAACATCATATCAACACATTAAATTCAAGACAAGCGTTAGCGATAAGAAACCCTTACATATGTCAATGTCCTTCTCATAGCAAAAAACGTCACAAAAATAAAGTATAAGGTGGGGGGGGTGGTGGGGTGGGTGTGGTGTGGGAGTTGTGTGGAGTGTGGATTTGATGGGTGAGGGGGTGTGAGGGGGGGGAGGGGGGGGGGGGGGGGGGTGGGTGTGAGGGGGGGGGGGTGGGAGAGGGGGGGGGGGGTGGGGGTGGGGGGAGGGAGGGGTGGTTGGGGGGGGGGTGGGGTGGGGTGGGGGAGAAAGGTATTGGTGGATTGGGGGCTGCTGGGTATAGGAAGAGTGTCATACTCTTCCTATTATGTACTCTTGGTATAAGACATAAAAAACAACCCGCACAATATGGTTGCCCTGCTCCCCATTTTTTCCTCTCAACTCAGAGCATCATAAAACTCATCTCCCCAATTACCTGGAAATCACATTATCCAACTGGTCCCTCATCTGCTGTTTTTCGCTCTGGTCTCCGCCACCATACTGGTTCAGCTGATCGGCCAGGCCTAGCAGTCGATCAATGGTCGACGCCTTGTCATCGATCAATTTTTGCAACAGTTTTTGCTCCTGGAATTGTGCCTTGACCACTTTATGATCGGCCGAGGGCGGTTTCTGGTTGGCCGCTAGGGATTCGGTGTCGTCTAGCCAAGCCAGCATGCCTGTCAGGCCCTCTTGGAAATTGCCGAATCCGAGCAGGGCGTCGTTCAGCTTGCCTTCACGCTCGGAAACCTGAAATTATAATTAATTGACTATTTAACTAATTACACCTTCAAAAATATCACAAAAAAGTTGTCAAAAAACATCCATGAACATGGGCCGAATTCCTTAAACATAGAATTTGTTTTCTTAATAACTCATCTCAATTTATTTTAAAGCAAACAAACTTTTTTGCACAAGCGAGAAGTGTTACAAATAAATATCTGCTAGTCAATTTCATGAGTTGTCGGCAAAACAACTGTTACATTGAATACATAATCCTATTATGTATATTATGTACTCTTGGAACTAGGAATTGACCCATAGCATATAATTGTCAATAATTCTCCTTTTAGTTTCACATCGATCCCAACCAGCTGACCCTTGACTTGAGCTCGGCCCACGCGCTGGCCAGTTTGCTCATCTCGCCGTCCACGTGCGAGGTGTTGACCGAAGGGGCCGCCTGCTTGACCACGGCTCGACCATCCGCCATCACCGACTCTACTCGACCGCCAAGCGCCTCCAGGCCTTCGCGGAATTGCTGAAACACAACCAATAGAGTGTTTTATAGTATGTTCGAAAGGCCTATTCGCATGAGGGCGCATTTAGCTCCATTGCGTACGCCATGAAGCATGAGCGGACGCATCAGCGGAAGCATAAGAGGGAGGATTTTATAATCAGAATTTTTACACTGCTTGCTGCAATATTTCACACAATGCAGCAGGCAGTGTACCTGCGCGAAAATTCTAATAATTGAATGCTCCAGCTCATGCTCCCTCGTGTGAAATGGCCTTTACTAAAGAAGAAAAATGATGTCTTATTGCGGAAATACGCGTTTCTTAGTGACTGATTGATTAGTTCAGCTCATCTTTTATTCTGGCCACTCAAGTCTTATTTCAGCTTTATTGCTATTTCTTGCAAAAGTGGGCCTTACTGACTATATCTAAATTGTACTCCTACCAAACGCAACATTCCTTAACACCTTTAATCCGCCTAACCCCCTTAATCCCCCACCTTGAGCGCCCCCAGCTGTTCCTGCACATCGCGCAGATCGCCACTGATGGGTTTCTGCAGGGCGTCGCCGGCAATGGTTTCCAGAATGCCCGAGTGGGTCTGGTCCAGATCGGCCAGCAGCGAGTCCACCTGCTCGCCCAGACGCTCCAGCTCCTCCACTCGACTGGCCGCCTTCTGGCCCAGTACTGCCAGCTCCTGCTCCAGATCTTTCACCTAAAATTCAATTAATTAAATAATATACTATCAAGGTGTAGTAAAACTAATTGATAATATGAAAAGTTGGCTAAAACAAAGCTATTTTTTATGTTTAAGATGACAGTTATATCAACATTGAGTTTGAAGTGCAGTGGGTACCAAGAGTACATAATATGAAAAGTATGACACTCACTTCCACTATTATGCCTTGGGGCTTGCGTCCAATGCTGAGCGCAAAATAGTTATTTATGTACGGCTTTGACTTTTGAGGTGAGAGGGTACCCCCTCCCTCATTTCAAAACACCGTACTCAACTTAGTGGGAGGGTACACCCTTCAACACCGTACTGCGCTCCGCATTGGACGCAAGCCTCAAAGACCAATAGATGAGTGTCTCTTCCTTTTCCTATTATGTACTCAAGTGAATGATGCTAACATAATTCTTGCATAAGTACATTACCAATGAAATTAGGATTTTTAATGATGACTTCTACTACTACTTTCTCACAAAATTACTCAAATCGTTAAGCAAAGACAAAATGAACAGCCTAAGATCATTCACTGTAGCATTACTGCAACAGGTTTCGCGTCCAGCTGCCCTACCTTTTCCTGACACGCGTCAGCGTCAGCATCAAATCCCTGCTCTCTCAGCATATCCGCTCGCACTCTGGCCTCGGCCACCTCCGACTCCCAGTCTTTCAGAGATTCCATAAAGTCCTATTCAAATAATGGCAGGTGGAATTCAGCAGAACAGAATAGAAAAAATTCAGAGCCCACTCAACCGACAGATGAACGTAAAGTCTGACCAGAAATTGCCACAGAAGATTTTGTGACTGCTCGCTGTACTCTCGATGGATGCTATTGTGTTTTTTCGTACTAAACTTGTGTGGTTGTTTTTGTCCCAGGGTTCAGCATTTTTTAGTCAGACTTTGCTTTTCCGCATACGGTTGGGTACTTTTTTCCGAAAATAAGAAGTCAGTAAATAACACTACAGCAGTAAAAAACCAGCAAGCCATGATAAAACAGATTTTTCCAAAATTAATTAAGTAAAAAATTAAAAACTAAAAGTAAAAAAAATAAAAAATGTTTCCATCAAATCAGACTCTACCTTGGTCTGTTGTATCTGGGATCGAATGCCCTGCGGGTCTCGAGCCGTCGGGCCCAGTTCTTGGAAATCACTCGACAAGGATTTCAGCTTCTTGTCCACATCGCGACAATGATCCTGAAACCAAATTAACCCGACAAATTAATCAGCCAATAACCAATCGATAAAATATATTTAGTAATAGGACCGAGTAATATTGTTAGTAGTAGAGACACTTGTTAACGTGTAGTTCTTGTGAAATCTCACTATAGTAGCAATAATTTGTTTCAAAAATGTCACTGTTGTTACAACTTTAAATACTTGCAATGCTGAGCCTGACCTGCTGAACTGGGCCTAGGTCAATCTCTTAACATTATCTGACCACATTATCTCTTCATTATCACACCGAGAGTACATAATATTATTGTCTCACTCTAAAGAAATAGGCCGAAAACGACAAGTGCATCTGACTGCGATACAACATAAACAGGCTAGACAGTGCATCAATCTTCCTCTATGAGTGAGACACTAAAAAGTACATATCTTACGTTTCTGTGATCACTCTAACAAATTACTACTCTGATCTAATCTTCATAATCTATCTAATCCAATCCCACTAAATCCGCTTAATCCCCACCTTGAACTGATCCACCAGCCCGGAGGCCGTTTGCAGTTGATCTACTTTATCCTTCAGGTCAGTGGCCAGTCCATCGGATCGACGATCCAGTTCGGCCAGTTCTCGATCTAAGCCACTGGCGTCTGGGGCCGGCTCGGCCTGGCCCAGAGATTTCTTCAGCTCATCGGCCTGAGACTTGGCTTTGCGGATTCGCCCGGACACGGGGCCTTCCACGTCATCTAGGAGAGCCTAGGAAATGCAGAAGGGGGAATGGACAAACATAACAGTTTTGGTGCCAACGCGTAATTTACAGCTGGGACTCACAGAAGGTATTTATTCAACTGGAACTTGGGTCTAAGCTTAATACAAATGCGTGATCGTATAAATTAAAGGTGTTTTGCGAGGTTTCATTTAGAAAGTAATGTTTAACTTGAAAATTTCTTTACTTTCGGCCATGAATTACAACATTACATTACAATAATAAAATTTACATGACTGCTATTCACTTATGCCAACAGCAGTGTTGTCATGATTAGCTAGTCTGAGAAATTATATACATGTACTAAAATCTAAGCCACAAAAAGCCTTACGTTTAATCTATCATCGCAATCAAAATTCTAATAGTATAGTACTAATTAATTATTATGAAAATGAACACGTTTGATAACTATGAACATTACTCACAGATTTTATTATTATTAATTAATTAATTAACTAACAACTACTCAGTTCCCAATCTCACTCCAGTAAAACATTTTGAATAGCTAGACTAGATTTCTTAATAACCTACTTGTTCAACCCAAGCCTTACCTGGGAATCATCAATATTACTATTTGCATCAGATAAAGGTAAATCATAATTAAAATTGTCATTGGTCTGATCAGGAGTCACGTCAGAATCAATATCGCTAGATATGGGTGATTTTAAATCGACATTAGGAATCGATAGGGTATCTACAGCAGCGCGATGCTTTACAGTAACGGTATCGACCGAATTTTGGTCGTCGCTAACAATATTACTCGAAACAGGACTGATTTCAAATCCGGAATGAACATTAGCATCGCTTTCCGAAAACGAATTTACATGAGAATCAGTCGAAACCAGATTAAAATTATGACTGGACTCGGGTACGGGTTCCGAAATAGGACTAACGACTGGATTAGTTTCAGAAACAGGGTTAATAATAAGACTAGCTCCATTTCTGGCATTGCTATTAGGATTAGTTTCAGGAAGGTCATTACCATTTGGATTAGTTTCCGATAAGGGATCGAAATTAGGATCACTGTCTGAGACCTGACTACCTATGAGATTAGTTTCAACGGTGGGATTAATATTGCCATTATTTTCGAAAACAGGACTAGAAATTTCACTGCTTTCAGAAATCGAGCTTTCCATTTTTTCGCTGTTTGATTCCTTTTCAACTCCAACTTTTCGATCCAATTCTGAAGCAGAGTCTAAACTTTGAACATTGTTAGACTCATTAGTTATGGGTGGCTTTTGACCAAAATCAGCACTGGCATTCGTATCAGGATTATGAATTGAGCCACTAATTGGTTCATCCAACAAAGGGTGGTCTTGATCGATATAAACAGGACTAACGTTGGAATTTGTTTTAAAACCGAAGCTTTCGCTACTGAAAACTTGAATAGATATTGGTGGTTTTTTATCTATATCGGTACTACACCCATTCGCATCGACATCAATATTATTGCTATTAGAGATATCGCTATTAATCGGTTTATCTACCACAGAAGAGTCTTTATTGGTATAAGCAGGATTAACGCTGGCATTTATTTTATAGCCGAATTTTTCAGTATTCGAAACTTCTTCTGGTACTTGTACTTTATCGATGTCTGGATTATACAGACTGGTATTCCGATTAGATACTTCGCTACTAATCGGTTCATCTAGCACAGGAGAGTCTTGATCAATAAAAGCAGGACAAACGCTAGAGTTCAATTTGAAACACATTTTTTCGATGCTAAACGGTTCACTCAAAACGAGTGGATTTCGCGCCACATTCAGATCACATGGCATAGGATTTGGATTATTATTAGGATCACAGATTTCGTTACGAGTCGGTTCCGTCGACGCTACAGTATCGTCATCAATACATGGAGGACTACCGTTGTAACTTAATTTGGAGCCGAATTTTCCGATACTACGACCTTCACCCGACACGGTTGCTTTTTGCTCGATACCAAAATTACAAGGATCGGTATCTGGATTAGTAGATGGATTACACGGGTTATCTAAAACGGGTGAATCTTGATCAATAAAGGCTGCTTTGAAATTAGAAATAGATTTAAAATCAAATTTCTCAATACTAATATAACCACTTGAAATCGATGATTTGGGGCAAATCGCGTTCAAGTCAAATTTACCATTACCCATCGATTTAGTTGGTGAGGGTAAATTGGCTTTGGAATCAACAGCAGCGTTTGTGTCGCCACTAGTCGATTCACGGGAGGATTTTAGATTGATATCATTAATACAGGTCAAAATAAATTTCGAATCAGAATGCTCAGTAGCTTTCGAAATAGTTTTTGAGCCAAAATCAGGTTCCGTTTTTGAACCAGTCAAATTGAGGCTAATCTCATCTAAATTCGGATTTACTTGATCGATCGGACTAGCTTTCATCGAATCAATAATCGACTCGCTAGAGCTTCGACTTAAAACCGCACTAGGATTGGTGAAATCAATGAAATCGCCAATCAAAGTTTCAAACTGCAAAGCGCGTTCACAGTCAGATGATTCGGCGATCAGAGAAGAGAAATTAGCCGCAAAATTGGTCGATATCAAATAATGTCGAAGCTTGGCGCAAAGTTGATCCAGATGATGCTCAACTATTTCCGGATTACGCAGATTAGTCGGGTTACATGGGTTATTCGGATTATCTCGACTTAACAAGTCCGAACTACGAAAATAAACTTTGAGACTATCCAAGTAATCAGGTCCGAAATAGACTTTGAGTTTATCTAAAAACTCTGGCTCAAAGTACACTTTCAGTCTGTCAAAAAGATCTGCACCGAAATAGACTTTGAGTTGATCTATAAAGTCGGGTTTAAAGTAGAATTTAAGTAGGTTTCGATCCTCCGAGGGCTCAGCAGAGGTCGGGGGAGGGGCTACCTTTAGTTTGTCCAGTCCTTTGCTATCCTGAGCATCCAGACGGCTGGCCAAAACTTCGCTCTGAGTGATGGCCGATTTGGCCTCGCCTAGGCCATTGTAGAAATCGGCCAACAGCTGAACACTGGCCTCCACATCTTTGGCCAATTTGCGAGCGTCTGAAATGCCACAACACCAGCTATGCTTGCAAATAATATTATGCAAATTAGGTCGCAGACGACCACGTGAAATACGCAAATTAGGCAAAGTCGGCGATGGTTTGACATTAGGTTTATTAGGTTTAGGCTGTCGTGGCCGGCGAAAACGTGGCAGTGAGGGTTTGCGAATAAGTTTGGACGGTAATTCAAAGGCGCTAACGGTACGACGCAAAGCACGACGCCACAAAGACGGTCTATGGTGGCGACAAGAGCACTGTGGAAACGCCTCATCTGCATACGTGCGTAACAGTCGAGCAGTGGGCCGAGAGGTCGACGACGAGCTGGGACTAAGGCCGCTGGCGGACATGGCATTATTTGCGGGCGTGTAATATATACAGGAAATTATTACTTCGAAAAAATTGAAAAAAACTGAATTGGATTAAAGACATGCTGCGGTAAAAATATAGAAAAACATGAAAAAACTTTATATTCATGACTCAAAAAAGTAAAAATACGTAAAAAATCAGTCAATCGTATAAAAAAGTAAATACTTATGGCTGAAAAAATAAAATATGTAAAAATCAGTACAGTGGATTGCAATGTCGTTGCCAACACTGATCTATGATTGGTTAAATTCTTACTTTTTACATTTTTAGAGAAAAAACTTACTTTAGTATATACCTCCTGTTTCACAAGATTGGAAATTTCGTAATAGAACCAGTGCTTTCGAAAATCGCTTTCGCATGAAACGCATTGGATTTTAATTTAGTATGCAACTTTTCATTAAAGAATCTGATAACCACAGTCCGCAATATCTTTCTTCCAACTTTAGTGCATAAAAATCTCCAAATGCACGCTAACAATAAAAAACTAAACTAGGAAATTACATATTTATAAAAAAAATCATATTTCTCACAAAAATTGTCAATTTTTTCTGACAAACCATCTGTTGGAAATTTAAAAAAAATAAGTTTTGCATACTGCCACGAAAAAAGGGCGGCTGATTAAAATTTTACATACTTTTGGTCGATTTTTCAGCAAAGTTAGACACCCTAAAAATTCTTAGCGATCAACTTCGCAATTTTTAAAAAGTTTCAAATTATAAGTTACAACCAGGAAGCTTTTAATACCAAGTTTTTTAGGCATATGTAAAGATCAAAATTAGAAGTCTAATTATAATACATAAAAGTATAATTTCTTAAAAAAACTTTTAAACCACTGTTAAAAAAGTACTGCCCACTTTGCAACATGAAATAACATGGGTTCAAGCTTATACGGTTAAAATAATAGTCAGAACTCAAGGATTATAATGACATGACCTTGTCCTTGTCCATGAAAATCTAATGGGCTCAATATATCATTGAAATGCTTTGGAAACCCCAAAACGGGTTCTACAATGCACTTAGTCAGGTATTGGCTGGTCGGGTACCAAATTTACAAGCTTCTGCGCAATCACAGGGATATAAAAATAATTTATATGCCGACCAAAATAATATGACCAACTTAATGATGAAAAGCATAATTTTTCGTGAGAAATGAAAGTAATTTATAAAATGAAAACTGTCTGTGCTCTCTTTTCAGAAAAGTACTCACTTTGTCGAATTCATTAGTCTACACATAAATTAGACTAACAGTAAATATTGAAATAGTAAAAGTTAATTAATGTGTGCTTCCTAAATCAACAGAAATTACCACAGCATCGTAATGGTAGGCATAGTACTAGTGGGTATGCTTACTCAGTTACAGACAACTGGCATATTTTTAAGCAAAATTTTATGGGGGGGGGGCGCCGACCAAAATTGAATAAGATGAGTACCGCCAGTCTGGACGGCCAGGAGTCTACGTGAAATCAGCATATGGAATTTTTACGCCGAAAGTTGTGTAAAAAGTACAAAAATACGGCATATATTACAAAACAAAATAAGGTGTGTAAAAAGTGGGATGCATAAAGGCAGTCTTAAGCTCAGTCATCTAAACGCACATAGCAGCAGATTGTTACGCTGCAATTCGAAAGTTCGAAACCATTCCGGTCTGATCGATTGGGAACAGCTCTGCCACATTTTCGCCGACGCACGACAACCACAAAACGCCTAACTGATTTCCGTAAGAGTTCATTACCAAAGCAATATAATTCTTCTGAAAGTTGTTATAACGTAAGCCACTCATGGCGCAATGCTGTTAGCATACAATACATGGGCGTTAACGGTCAAATATACGCAAACAAATCACTAATACACAAATTCAGCCAATTACATCACAATAAAAGGTTAGGTAAAAACCTTACATTATAGTGACAGATAAAAAACTAAAAAATAATGTGGCTAGGGACTTTATCTAATAAAAAATACTAGACTGTTAACTCTACGCCCTTGGTCTATGTATATAAACAACATTTCACATAAAAATTAACTTTTCAAATCAGACAGTCAAGTTGCTGAAAGTTAGTCTGTCTTTTTTACTACTCTTCTTTCTAACCGAATTAAATTACGTAACAGGCAGGTTCAGCACGTGCATAATGTGCTTACACCTGCTGAACAGTAGATTTAATATGCTAGTTACAGAAAGCCATCGCATTACTGATCATCAAATTTAACTCAGAAGTATAGAAAAGGCCTTGTTATCAATCTCAACCATACATGTAAGATGTAACCGGGTCAAAATATTTTTTTGGGGGGGGGCGCTATCCGACCAAATTTCGGGGACCCTCCCCACCCGATCGATCAAAAAAACCCTAAATTTTACAGTGCCATTTTACTAAATTTGGCCACATTTTCTGAACCCTCCCCCCGGCCCTCTATTTTGCCCCCCCCCCCCCCGCATACGTGCATGATCTCAACTCTGTCAAACCAACACCTCTACATGATTCAGTTCAGGCATTGCTGTCCCTACCTCCATTGAGCGTTTCCCACAGTTTGTTGAGGTGGTCTAGTTGGTCCTGGATCTGTTCCTGTCCCCTCTCCGTGGCGTGCATCAGCTGTTCCCCCAGCTTCTCGGCACTGCGATACTCCTGTCGGTGACCGCTGATGTCTGAGCGAAGATTCTGAAACAAGGACGGTCAAGAGTAGTGTTCAAGTCCAGACTCAAGAAAACAACGCAGTATGGCCAATCAGATCATGATATTCTAACCCCTCGACGGACTCCTCTAGGACTATAGAAATTGCTATTTTTTCTGGACAGATTTTGATTTAATTATGGTCATTCTATTCTAATAAAATTTTAGGACTACTAGAACAACTGTAACATCAACGTATTATTTGTCTTCTGCTGACGTGAAACCTGAAGTTATAATTGCAAGCCTCTACTGCTTCAGTAAATAGTGAATATCAATCAAAGGAATCAGTCTTAATAAATAAGATTTATTTACATATTCATTGTCAAGATTTCAAAAAATTGCCCAATTAGCGAAGAAACTTAAATCCAAAATTATCATACCTGAATATCCTTCAAATATTTATCAAAGGATTCTTTATCCACCGGCGGCGGCTGTTTGCGTAGATCGTTCACTTTCTGGTTGAAGTCGTCGATGGTTCCGAGCGCTGAGTTCAGACCCAGTTCAAACTGATTCGCCAAATCCTGAGCTTTGGCTAAACGACTGCGTCTGCAACAAAAAATAGATTTCGTAATTATGACCTTTTTTAACTAATTATTAATTTATTAAACTACTTTTGCTTGTAATTAATTTACTCAAAATATCAAGATGATGATGTATTAGCATCAACTCCACCAAGTAAACGAATACTTTAAAACTGAAAAATTAAAAAATAATGTCATAATAATTCATAATCAAATCATCAGTATTTAAATCTTAACAGGCTTATACACGAAGTTGACCAAATATATTCAGCAGTGATTCGAACTTCTGCTCCGATATTTTCATTTATTAAATATACAACTACATCGAATCTACAAACTCGTCAGCTTAAATCCCAATCATCCGGTTTCCAAAAAAAAACGAAAAATGCAGCTTGTTCCAAGTAAAGCGGACAATAACTGCATCAAAATATGCATGTAAGAAGCCATCGTAATCCGTACCTATCCTTGGCTTCTTGCAACAGCGGTGTCCAAGCGGCCTGGATTTGACTGAGTCTGGTGGTCAGGTCCTTGTTACCGCCAGTTTTCTGAGCCACTTCCTTGCCCTTCACCAAAGCATACTGTACCAAGCCTTCGTGGTCCAATACATCACGGTAAAGGGGCTGAAATAAAGATCAAAAATATAGGCATTCATGCAAAAGTCAGGTTGTCAGTATTGTATGAATTACATAAATTCAATAAAAGGGTTGCCCCGATTTTTGCACCGCAAATTGTCGGCAACCCAAAAATCAAATGTCGAATATAAAATCGAGAACTCGAACTGCTATCATAAATTATAGGTGTATTTTGAAATCGTGACCCCCATGAAAATACAACAACTTAAACAATCAACCAAACGCCCTGTGCACAAGAGCTGAAGCCATTAAACTATCGAAACCTGTAGTTTGATATGAAAAGAATGAAACTCTAATAAACTCGTTTCCGATAGTCAAAAAAATCTTAAGCAAAGGCTTACCTCAAACTGTTCAATTTGTTCAACCAGTCGTTTCTGATCGCAGGAGATTGGTGGTTGACCATTGAGGGAGTCACGTGATGCCTTCAGCCAATCAGTCAGCTCCTGCAGTTGTACGTCGAAGTGCTGCCCTTCGGAAAGAGCCAGCTGGGCTGCGCTCTTCAGGCTGTCTAAAAAACAGCAAAAAAAATTGTGACTGTTGTAAAAATGACAAAAAACTAATTGTACATGACAAAATAAGCTATAATACAAAGGCGTTATAAAGACCAATCATATCCGAATGTTTGAATAAGAATAGTTTGGTCAAAAAACATGGCTCAGATGGTAAAGATTAGCGTCACTACAAATGACGTTATCGTTATCACAATTTAAAAATGCTATCAACTAAGATGTCTTCTCATTCATGATACAGCCTGGATTTGCATAGAAAGTGCATATCCTCTATCCACTCTAAGTCAAACAGTTGATCATAATATTATGAATTACACATAAAATTATTCACTATAATGCTACATTTTCAGTCAAAAAAAGCATTTTAGGTTAGACCCAATCTAAAGTTCTTCTAGATCTCGGTCACTGAGAATTGCTGAATGTTCATACCGAATTTCCAAAAGAACCCTTCATAATAAATCACTCCATAACAACTAACCCAATTTCTTCTGTGTCTCGTGGAATGGCTGTTGCACGGCGCTGAGGCGGGCCAGCATGTCTGCGCGCACACTCGGGTCTCCCCCGCTCACCTCGCACACCTGCTCGCACTTCAGGGACAGCGCTGTCAGCTCAGGCGCCTTGGCAGACAGCTGAGACTCCAGAGCCTAAAGCCAGTATATGCTATTATATACATTATACACATGCTAATATGTATTATGCTATCAAGATTTGTGCCAAAGGCCATAAAATGCTTCAAAATTGGGCAAAAAGCCGAACAGGTGCGAATATCAAAATATCAAATATCAAAATTCTAGTAAAAATGTTACATTTTTATGAACAAATCTGATTTGCGTTCTAATGAGTTCAACTTCCCCAAATGTTCAAGTTCCCGCCATTAAATTTCAAAAAATTCAGGACAAACCCCCTACCAGACTGAGACTGCGTGTAAATGTACGGTTATTATGTAAAGAGTATAAGATTGTTACAATAACAGTTCATACAATATTGTGACATAGTCTTAGTGATTATTATAATAATATAATAGTAGTCAAGTCATACATGTATGAGGGGGGGGGGATGGGGGGTGGACCCCCCCAAAATCAAGGACCCGGGGGGGAGGGTATCCAAAATTTGGGTAAAATTTAGAAAAAATGGCACTTTTTAGCGAAATTTTAGAAAATTTTGCAAAATGTAGGGTATTTTTGGTCGATCTGGGGGGGAGGGTCCCAAAAATTTGGCCGGAGAGGCCCCCTCAAAATTTTGACCCCGTTACATGCATGAGTCAAGTCCAACTTTTTGAACTACAAACAAAAGTTATACATCCAGGCTTAATAATCGAAAATAAAAATACTGTTAAAGCTAAAGTCAAGAAATAGAAAAGCTAAAAATTCTGCAAATGGTTCAGTAGAAAAAACACAACATCTGGTGTCAGTGAGTCACCTAATTAATGAGAGTCTTAAAATTCCAACAAGTTCAGCTACCTTGTTTTATTTGTTAGTCATAATATTGAAGCCTAGGTAACAGTGCAGGCCTTAGCGAGGTAATATCCACTGGCCTGTGCTGTGTCTACTTTGGAATATCAGGATAGCCGACACGAAAATGTAGACAAAGACCAAAAAATAAGAAACTTTTATTTGCCTTTTGCAAAAAAGGATTGAATAAACTGAATAAATTTAACTTAACGTCCATTACATTAATTAATTAATTAATACATTAATTATTAAATTTAATAGTTGAGAAGAGCTTAACTAATACAGTACAGGATTAAAAATTAAAGTTCTTTAAATCTCTCAAAAAAACTTTATCAACTGCACCTTATGAGTTGCGTTTTGTTCATTATTAAACTTGTGAAAGCTAATTAAATCCAGCTAATAATTTCAAAAACACACGGCAAACACGAGACTACACAGTCCATTCTAGTTTCTTCTACCCACTGTATACATCAAGAGTACACGATAGTGTCCATCAAAACATTGCCCAAGTATGTACTCTTAGGGCCTATTCCTTTACCGGATTAAAGGGTTAATTATAATCGGATTAAACGGTATAAAAATTAAGCTTAAAAATGCTATTCCAAAACCTCCGGATTAAACGGACTTAACTTTTAGCGCGCTGCTTTTTAATCGGACTAAACGGACTTAACTGTGCACGCTAATGTTAAGCGTGCATGTTAAATCCGTTTAGTCCAGAGGTAGTTTTGGAATGGGGTCAGACTAAAATTAAGTTGCAGACTTATTTTAACTAGTTTAGTCTGTTTAGTCCCATTTGTCATTCCAAAACCTCGGACTAAAATAAGTCCAGTCCGTTTAATCCGGTAAAGGAATAGGCCCCTAGTACCTGAATGGCAGCGAAATGTTGGTCAGCGTGATCGGAGGTGATGGGCCGGTTGCTGAGGGCGTCCATGTCGGCGTTGATGCTGGCGAGCCACTGACGGAAGTCGGCCTGCTGCTGGTGGAACTCCCCGCCCGCACTGCCGGCACTCTGCAGATTGGCCTCACGCACATTCAGTTTGTTCTAAAACAGCAGTCGGCAGCTGGTAGGTGGCATTTTTTTTGGGGGGGTGGGCTTACTTTTTTAGTTGCCCCGTTCAGTTTTAGGTTGCCTAGATGACCTCACCCCGCTTTTGGTCGCACCCCTTCCAATTTGTTTGTCATCCCCACCCGTTTTGGAAGCATCGCAAAATTTGTGAGAGAACATTGGTGATTTGCAGTTTTTGCGCACTGCTGCCTGAGCTACATATTTAGACTCCTTTAGACATTTAGTACACCTCCTGCTTTCAAAACTGAAAAAAATAACAGCAGTCTGCTACCAGGTTCATACACTACAGCAGGGTTGGCAAGTCTCGGGTTTGCAACCGAGACCGAGACCGAGACCGAGACCAGGCAACCGAGACCACCCAAACGAGACCTACGAGACCGAGACCAGCCCTTGGGGGTCCTTTTTTCAAGTTTCAATTTTAAAAATTTGAGATACTTTGAAATGTGAAAAAATAGTGATTAAGTTACAAAAAGTGACCGTCAGGTTAAGTTTATGAGTGTATGACTTGCGAAGTTGCGAGAAACTTAACATTGTAAACGACCGCAAGGATGAGAGTAGGTGATTGACAGCCGGACTATAGGATTATTTTTCCGCAATTCTGTCAACTTTTGGAATGTTTTAAAAGTTTCGCACACTCTTCGCATACCACAGTGTGTTTTATAGTGCATTGCATACATATATTTGCACTATGACAGTCTGACTCAGGTGCCAGCGTAGAATCGTCCGTACTGGTGCATTGGTGCTACTATCAGAAGTGCTAATAGGAGCATCATCACGGACCAGAAAAGTTTCTCCAGCTGACATAGTTAGGTGGGGGGGGGGAAGGATTGATGCCTCAACCACTCCACAGCCCAAAAAGCATTTGATTGTGCCTAGGTTTTTCCAGATACTTAATGCTTTCACATGCGTTGATAGGTAGGGGCTCAAGAAATTCAATTAAACTGCCACTCAATTCGCGCTTCGTAACGTTGCTGAAAGCAGCAAATTTTTAGTTACACAACGAAGTTAGCACTGTTTGGTAAATTATGGTCAGTATTTCTATATACTGTTTAACATTATGCTTGAGAGGTTCCACATACAAATGCAATATCACTAAGTCAGACAACCCATTCTATGTAGCTCAAACTTTAATTAATAGCTTGAGGTACAATGTTTAAACTTGAAGCTAGTTTGCCCGTGAACTGACATTCTTCTGCAGCAGACAGTTTTGACCATTCCATGCTTGGCATTCTATTTGGAATCGTAAATCGTAAAAAAATCTTCGTTATCGTAAAAAATTTTGAAAACTTATAGCCTCATCAGAAATACCGAGACCACCCTATGGCAGGTCTCGGTTTTCCTACCGAGACCGAGACCGAGACCGAGACCAGCCTAGTCTCGGGTTTTTTTACGAGACCGAGACCGAGACCGAGACTGCCAACCCTGCACTACAGTGTTCCTTTTTCCATACACTCATTTTAACGCCACAACAAGGACAAAATGCAGCAATTTTTGGCACTATTGGTTGGATAGTGTCATGTCAGTTCATACGCATTCGCCAAAACAATTTTACTGATTCTTTAGAGCCCCAGTAAACCTAACTGAAACTAAAGCCATTATCTAACTTTCATTAGTAGATTACTAATCTTAACGATTACATACCTGGTTACACAATAACCCGGTACAAAATAAGGATAACACAAGGATAGTCAGTTATGTGTTATTAAATATTAGGAAGAGTGTGACACTGGCCACGTTTGTGGCCTAGCAGAGCGGACATGCTGCGACCATTATCTCCCGAAAAAGGCCACAACTGTGGGGGGGTCCCCCCCTCAACCGTGGGGGGGGACCCCCCCCCCACAAACGAAGGTATACCCTCAACTGTGGGGGGGGACCCCCCCCCCCACAAACCAGACCATAGGTCTCAAACGTGGGGGGGGACCCCCCCACAAATGAGGGTATACCCTCAAACGTGGGGGGACCCCCCCACGTTTGAGACCTATGGTCTGGTTTGTGGGGGGGGGGGTCCCCCCAGTTGAGGGTATCCTTCGTTTGTGGGGGGGGGTCCCCCCCACGGTTGAGGGGGGACCCCCCACAGTTGTGGCCTTTTTCGGGAGATAATGGTCGCAGCATGTCCGCGGCGGCCAAGCTGGGGTGCAGAAGAGTCGCATACTCTTCTTATTATGCACTCTTGCTATTATCAAGAGTCCATAATAACAAGAGTGTGACACTCTTGTGGACCCCAGCTTGGTCGCCGCGGACATGCTGCGACCATTATCTCCCGAAAAAGGCCACAACTGTGGGGGGGTACCCCCCTACACAAACGAAGGCATAGCCCTCAACTGTGGGGGGGGCCCCCCCCCCCCCACGAATCAGACCATAGGTCTCAGACGTGGGGGGGACCCCCCCCACAAATGAAGGTATACCCTCAAATGTGGGGGGGGACCCCCCCCCCCCACAAATGAGGGTATACCTCAAAAATGGGCGGAGTCCCCAAATTAGCCATTCAGCGCTCTGGATTTGGACCAATAGCGTTTCGGCTGCCCATCCGTGACTGTGGCGAGTGTCTGCCTGTCCTCTAGCGCTTTTCGCTTACTGCTGCTATTTGCTATAAGTTTCAAGTTTGTAAGTTTGTAGGGTTGCCGATAATTTGCGAAGCAACAAATAGGGTATCTTTGTTTTTGTCGTGTCCGTGTCGTTATTGGGTTGCCGTCCGGGCAAGGGTTATTGACTTATTGTTCAGTTTCCGACCCCAGGGGAGCTTGGGGTGCAACCCATTGTATTCATTTCATTCCAATTCATTTTCCTGTTGGATTTTTTATTTTTTTCTTGGAAAAATCGTGGGTCTTTTTTTCAGGGGTCACTTGGAGGATTGGTCCCTAACTTTAGTGGGAGGGTCCCCCCACGAGTACTTGTATCCCCCGCCTGGGTGAACCCTCACCGCACAGGGTGCCGGGTCACGTGACCCCCAAGAATTTTGAAAGTTCAGTTCTCAAAGGGGAACCCTTGTGAACTTGAAAATTTGTTGGGTGTTGGAATTTTATTTTTTTTTCTTGGGGTAATTTGGGTCCCGATTCCGGATTCGGGGTTATTTTTTGGCTGTGACCCCCGTGGAGTCCCCTACTGCCCCCAAATGTGTTCCCTAGGAATTCTCTTTTTCTAGGACATTTTGGCTACTTTTTGGGTCTAAAATTTTTTCAGTCTTTTTTGCAAAAAAACCGCTCCTATTTGCATCTGTTTCAGCAATTCACATTAATTGTAAAAAGTTACAAGACAACCCCCATATTTTACCGAAATTGGAAAATGAATAATGAAAAAATCACAGTTGTCCACAAGTATTTATCGTCGGAATGAATTACACGTGACTCATTCAATAAACTTGTGTGAGTAGACTAATTAACGAACTAAACTGTGGGTAAGTGAAACGATTGGTAGGTTGGTACATTGTAGTATACGAGCCGAAACGCTATTGGTCCAAATCCAGAGCTCTGAATGGCTAATTTGGGGACTCCGCCCATTTTTGAGGTATACCCTCATTTGTGGGGGGGTTCCCCCCCCCACGTTTGAGACCTATGGTCTGATTCGAGGGGGGGGGTCCCCCCCACAGTTGAGGGCTATGCCTTCGTTTGTGTAGGGGGGTACCCCCCCCACAGTTGTGGCCTTTTTTGGGAGATAATGGTCGCAGCATGTCCGGGCGGCTAGGCCACAAACGTGGCCAGTGTCACACTCTTCTCATTATGTACTCTTGCTATTATGTACTCTTGATTCAGTCTATCCATCCCCCCAATCTCTTTTTGATCTAACCCAGCTGCCCAACTGACCACAATGTCCACCCATTTATCATTGATGTCGCCCAGCTTATCACCGATGGCCTTGGCCTCCGGCGAGTTGGGATCCACCTTCTCCAGCAGCGTGGAGCAGATCTGGTTGACGGATTCCAGCTGGGCCTTCTCCCCATCAATCTCGTCCTTCAGAACCTGAAATATTACATCCATTATTAGAAAGTGGAGTGGGGGGTCGAGTTTACAAGGTGTGCTCATTTCTAGGTGGGCTCATACATGTGTAAGGTGAAGGGGGTAAATGGGAGGTATGATTCAATTGAAGGGGTTAGGATAATATGCAAGATTCTGCGCTAGACTAGACAATAAGGGGACTTTGTATACAATGACCTGAGACTAAAAGCACCAGATTCACTACTCAGATAAAAAGGACTGAAGTAAATTAATTAATATTGCATTAGAATAACAATAAATCTAATCTATAATCATTCAAAAATGCATAATAACAATTTTGGTTGACTGTCTTAGGGACACGGATACGCATAAGCATAAAGTAGGCTCTTGAAGCTTACTTTGAGTCTAACGGAATAGTAGACAACACTATGTTCGACATAAGCCACAGCTTCTGCCATGCTAATAAATCAAGGTGTTAATATAAATAAATACTAATAATAATTTAGTAGTAAACACAAAATACACACTAACTGGAAGCCCATAGTTTATATACATAATCTAAACAGCCAATGCACTCATAAGACAAGCGAGTGACAAGAAAGCAAAGAAAACTGAATTATTAATATACAGTATTATTATATTATTACAGTATTATTAATATACACAAACTAATGAAATTAGGATGAAAAATAGAAATTTGATAATAAAAAACAAAAACTTGAAAGTCAACGTCTAAAACTGTGAAAAGCGTTGTAGAACAAACTGCGGCGCGCTTTATTTACAAGACTATTGTTGTAACAGGTGATAGGGCTATGAGTTAGAACAAAGGAAAATACACAAAGAAAAAAAGAAAAGAAAAAACACAAAGTTTCGTGCTTGAGTAGGCGCTCTTGATAAAAGACTTGGGTTGGAACAGGACACTAAAAACGCAATGGCAGCATAACAGGCTGAAGAATTATATTTTTGACTATCTTGCTAACTATTAGCCTTTTTAAGGGCAGTTATCATATACTAGCTGAATTCAGAACGGTGTGGTGAAAAAATATAAATGTACTGTACATATGCAGAAAACGCCTTTTGTTTCTTTGATACTTGAAAATATTAATGAGAGATACGTTCCTTTCGTACTGAAGTTTCATGTATAGTTAAAATTAAAAAGTATCATTAATTAAGAACAAAAAATTAATTATTAATAATTATAAATAGTGAAAACCTGTTTCGAAATAAAAATCCATCGTCTAAAAAGAGCTAGCGTCTGTCTATAGCTTCATGGAAACTAAACTAAACACTCTCATCAGCTGTGAGTTATATAAATGTTAGCTGAATATATAAGCTAACAATATAACACATACACACGTGTTCACTGTTCAGGTTAGAGTGAGGCACTACTGTGTACTCTTGATACAAGCGCTGCTCAGAGGAGAAAGATGTGAACTCTTCATACAGCCGTAGTTACTCAGACAGTAGTCAAACTTCCCGTGACAACATAATGATATAATGTGTGTTACTGTAAGACGTGAGAACTTGGAACCTCCCCCATTCATAATAAAGCTTCTCAAGAGACTATCTAGCGTCCTACGCGTTCACGATTTTGTTTGTAGACACATAAAGGGAACTGAATTTATTTGACGTTAACGGGAGAAGGGGGGAGTGACATGGTGAATGAACCACCGAGTATACCATCGGTCAAGAAAGGCAAGATATTATAATTCCATGAAAAAGCACCAATACTTTTTGACCAAGTAATGATGTACTGATAATAACACAAAATATTTTTTCGCAAAAAATGACGCATTTTTGCGGATTCTCACCAGTCTTTAGCCATTCTATACTTTGACGCATTTCACCACTATCCTACCCAAAACCCCATCCAAGTTAACGAACCCCCCTCCCCCCCAGAGAAACTAGCACAGAGCATAACATGTAAGATCTACTAAGTGACTACATACAAAGTGCCATTATGTCTGCGAGTGAGTTATGTCTATCCAGACACAGCTACAGTAACACGTCAAGCTGTTTGATTTCAATTTAAGTGTGCAAAGCAGCAGTTAGCTGTTAGCAAGTCAAACTTTGAAAATGCAACTTTGCGCACCACCAACAACACTGTGAAGACTATGATTGAGAACTACGTACAGAAAGGTATGATTTTTTAAAAATTGTGAAAAAACGAAGAAAGTACTAAACAAAAAAGTACATGACATGTATCTCAACTTATTAAGCCGGACTAAAACTTGTCTGTAAAGTGTGCGTCTATTCAAAAATATATACTTGCTCATTTGATCATGAAAACGGATGCTTAACCCTTGGTCTAACAGCCAAATACGTATCTGTAACGCAAAGTCATGATTCCAGGTTAAAACAAGATATCAAACAAACGGGATCCCTCACCCGAAGTGAAGATCTTCTATAGAGTGAGACACTATTATGTACTCTTGTTGACATTAATGTCATCCTGTCAATGGCATAAACCAAACATGTATAACGGGAACGGGGTCGAAATTTTGGGGGGCCTCTCTGGCCAACCCCCCCCCTGATCGACCAAAAATACCCTAAATTTTGCAAATTTTCCCAAAAAGTGCTATTTTCACTTTAAAATTTGTCCACATTTTCGGGACCCCCCTCCCCCCTCATACACGTACGGCAAAAATCCCTCATCTGCCCATGCCCTACCTGCAGCTGTTGGCTTTGGTGATGGAGGTGTTTTGGGTCGGTGGCCACGGGTCCCAGGACACTCATCATTTTCTGCTTGGAGGCCAGCCACGACCTGAGCTGTGAACAGGCGCTGTGGAACTCCTTGGCCTCCTGCAGACGGCCCTGCACGGATTTACACTCTTCCACAAGCTCGTCCCAGCTGTCCGCTAAAAAGGGACAAAATAGGTATATTGTATTTATTATTTTATAATGCCCAAATGACTTTCAATGATAATATAAAAATTAATAAAGGTTAGTTTCGTTCGGTTCGGTTTGTATAGCGGTTGAATACTGACACCAGTTGGATTTAACACCAACACTAAGTTTTCCTTCTGGAAGAGAGAAGAAAAACAAAAGAGAGACGTAACTGAGACAAGTGCAATTCCGACTCGCGCATAAATATGCCTATTTATTGCATGTAATATTATGCGATGCTCATATCAAATCAACAGCCTACTGAAGGTAACTGAATTCAGGTAAAATGAGATACTAAAGAGCCCCGTAGAAGAAAAATTAATTGAATGAACAAAGACATACAAACCTATTCAAACTGAAAGCTATATCATATTTTCAATCATCAAAAACGCAGCTAGATAGTGCCAAACAGCTTTACATAAATTGTTTTGGAACTTGAAAAACAAAGTAATTGCTGAAGGAATAACAAACGCAAACGTCACTGTTTTTGACTGAATATTAACATTTGAAGGCACCTAAACAAACTGCGATTATGAAGAATATTCAAAAATGGAACATTATTGGCTGAACGTTAGATCTCACCGCATCGCAAAGTTATAAAATCCTTGCTAATGGAGTTTAGAACAAGCTGCATAAGTTCTAGTATTGATTGTACTTAAAAAGGGCTTAAAATTAAACCTAGACATCTTCTTTTTCTTCTCTGATCAACTACTTTAAGACCCTCCCCCCCAAAAAAACAATGGACTAACTGAGTTGCGTCAATTGCTGCTGCAGTTCCTCCACCCCCTCGGCCGTGCCCTTGTGCCGCGTCAGTTCGTGACACTGTAGTCTCACTTCGTCAACTGCCGAGCGCTCCTTCAGAATTTCAGAGGAGATTTTCTGAAATTAGTTTGGCACTGCAATTAGTCACAAACCAGGATTCACAAGAAAATGTTTCTACAGTATTTTCAAGTAGCTAAATTGATGATAGAACGTCACCTACGTATCAGATTATCCAAATGTTGCCTAGCTTTCACTACCTTCCAATAACTTTAATATTCCATAAAAACTATTTTCAGTTATCAAGAATTCAGCGAGTAGCTGCTAAAATCTGTTTTCTCAGTCTTCAACATTTTCTGGTCACACTTTAATCACCCCTATTTGAGCCATCAAGAGTACAGCTAGTAGCCGCTACATTCATGCGAGCGAGTAGCTGCTACATCCACACCTGTCTTTTCTCAGTGTTAAACAATATCTGGGCACACTTCAGTCCAAATTACCAGACTACTCTAACCAAGAGTACATAAATTACTAATCCTATCATGTACTCTTGGTCTAACTGACCCACCTTGACTTCTTCAATCATGCCATTGGCCTCTTCCCTGGACAGAGGCAGGCTATACTTGTTCAGCCGATCCCCCTGCTCCTGCACCCACTTGCCCAGACGCTCCATGCTGCTGCCGTGCTTGCCCAGACCGGTCTGCACACTGCCCAGCTGCTCAGAGCGGTCCTGCAGACTGCGGCCCAGCAGATCATAGCGTTGGCCGGCGTCTAGGATTTCGGACTCAATTCGAGGCAGCTCTGAAACAAAATTTTTAAAAAAAACTAATTTTTTCTAGTATTTTTTAATATTTAGACATACTTCGAAAAATGAGGCCTAAATTTGCAGCGCAAAATGAGAACAAACAGTATCCAAAACATTTAGTTAAAACTGAACCGCTCCTTTACATTATTACACTAAACATTAATCAATCAAATTAAAAAATTTCAAAATCTCATTTTCTACCTTCAGTGATGGCCATGTTATCGAAGGAGCTGAACCCGCTGGACATGGCAGACTCAGGGCTTTTGGCGCCGGGGGACCGGACAGCCTGGGGGGAGGTCACTGCCGAGCGGGACGGGCCGTCGCGTTTCACTTCTGAAATTACAAAACGGATTAGCTTCTGTTAGACATTAAAATACAAGTCAACACTAAAACAGGGGTCCGTGTAGGGCATTATGCCTTGAGGGGCTAGTCGACAAAATAATTGACACATTCTGAGAGTTTATGCTTAGCTCAAACTTGATTCGGTTCAACCCAAAATGACGCCAAAGAATAGTTATCTACTCGTGGGTTACCTTTACCTTTTTTAAAAGTGCTTAGGACATTGCAGAATTACAAGTTATTTGGATAGACTGAAGCAAAACAGTAAAATAGAAAAATCATGGTAGATTATATTTATAAACAGAATCCTTAATGACGGGATGAAGAAATTCAGTGACACTCAATTTGACTATTTGGACAAAAATCAATGTACAGAAATTATAGCAGGACAAGTTTTTTAGTTTTCCGACTAAACATGCTTGCCTAGTATGAAGTTGCACGAAATCTAGAAGCTTAACTACTAGCTAGTGTAATATCCGACAATCTAACTCCCAAAATCACCTTCCACATTCATTCAGGTTAAACCAGACATCACTCTTTCAGTTTCAGCCTATGTTGGTCCTTCTACTTACTTTTAGGATTAGGTTGTTCTCCGCTGGGTGTAATCAGACTGGCATAGGCAGTTCCCAATCGCTGCATTTCTTCCACTTCAGGCTTAAATTGAGTGTGTTCTTCCAGCAAAGGCTAAAATACAAAAAGTTGATAAAACATTTCCGTTGAAATACTTCTTAAAAATAAAACAAATACTTATCCGTCAGCACTATTCATGAAATTAACACAATCTGTCAAAATATAATGTTCTACACAAACAACACCAATCACAATCTTTGTGAAATTAGTCAATTAACTATAAAAAGGCCATTAATTTAAAAAGCTAATAATATAATATTTCGGTCCTCATGAGACTAGCTCAGATATTAGTTAGCCCCAGCCACTTCTGATCAAACAATAACTTCGCCAACTCAAACAATCTAAAACCCTACATAGTCTCATCATTAGCTCACCTTGAGCAAATCCAGCTGTTCCTTCACTTTATCCAGCTGCAATGCCAGAGGCGGCAGGCTGCTCTCTTTGGCCTCGGTCGTTTGCAGCCAGTCGAGCACTTTGTTGCGCTGTTTCTGGTATCGATCTAGGGAGCGCTGTCGATCCACCTGCTGCCGACGTCGTTCCCGCAGCAATTCGGCCGTCTCCGCCCATCGCCCCTCGACCTGGCTCATAGTCTGTTTCAGATGGGCCGATTCGCTGACGCCTGGCGACCGCAGTAGCTCATCGGCCAGCCGTTTGAGCCTGGAAAACTCCGCCTCTTTCTCCGAGCTCATTTCCGTGCCCAGTCGATCCAATTCCGCCGTGAACGAGTCGAGATCCTGGCTGAGCAAATCCTGGGAGCTGAGCGCTGAGCTTGTTTCCAGCAGCCAATTGTGCAGCCCAGTACAGCCAGTCTGCCACTGATCCAGCCGTTGCTCAACGGTCTCCAAACTCTCGCCCCAACCGGTGCACCGGTGTTGCAACCGGTCATAGTGGTCTTCCAGTTTGGAGAGCTTGGCCTGAACCGGATGCGGCTGGCCAGTGGACGATTTACGAATCATCTGTCGGGCTTGCTCAGCGACGGCCTCGATCGACTGTCGATGACTGTCCAGCTCGGATTTCAGCAAGCGTTGCTCTTTAATCTAAAAAAACCGGTGAAAATTAAACCCATTAAAACGTCCTGTTGGCACCAAGTGAGTGGTTGAATCGGCAGAATCATACATTTAAGAGGGGAGATGGGGGAGACCTCTCCCAAACTCCAAAGGGCTGGAGATGGGGGTCCAGAAAATTTAAGCAAAAGTGAGTGAAAAATGGCACAAAAATTAGGATCTTTTCGATCGATCGGGGGGAAGAGGAGGGTTCCCAAAATTTTGACCAAAGAGCCCCCCATAATAGTGACCAGATGACCCATAATGTCCAGAACGTACCTTGACGTTTACGCATACGATTTGTATCAAAAGAATGAATAGAATATGTCAATGGTTGCTGAGAAAACGTGCAAAAGTGCACTTATTTGAAGTGCACAAGTGCTTATTTGAGTGCATATGAAGCACCAAAACATCATCTAAAACCAGACCACCACCAAAACCCACTTGTTCTGCCAGCTGTTCCTTGTGCAGCGGTATGAGCCTGGACGGGCCCAGTTTGGCTTCAGCAGACTCCAGCCAAGCCAGCAGACTGTCCAGATTCTCCTCCAGCCCCTGCGAGTGGGTCAAACTTGACTGCAGGATATCGCAGTGGTCAGTGACCCGTTGGCGCATCACTTGGTAGCTAAAAAAACACGTTTTGAAATCAAAACAAACTCACAAACAAAAAATCACTCCACCAATAACGCAGAACCTATTATACCTATAGCCGCAACGTTATTTTCGATGATAAAACAGGCTAAACAGATAATAAGATACGGTTGCAAGTATGAATCGACTCTTTATGCTAAATCTCATGATAGCTTCAGGCTTATCTCATTATTTTACCGATTAAACGGTCTGGACTTATTTTAGTCCAAAGTTCAGGAACAGATGGACGAAATGACTAAATAAGTCAGCTGCTTAATTTTAGTCCTTAGCCATGCCTGAACTAAAAGGGGACAAAAAGTATTTATATAGCAGGCACGCTCAACATAGTGTGCATAGTGCATAGTCCGTTAAACGTCTAGTTCATAGTAGTGCGGAACCGTTCGTAGTTGTCCGTGTCCGAGTCCGTGTCCGAAGGTTGTCCGTAACATTTATCCGTGTCCGTCAGCAGCATTAATTCATACTACTACGGACACTCTACGAACAGTGCGTATGCATATAAAATAACACCAACGCTTTTTGCTGTGCCACCAGCAGGCGAGTATGTGAACTTAAGTTTTGAAAAATTAATAAAAACGTTCTGCACACATAAAAAGCAAGCTGTAGAGCTGAAATTACGACAAATTTCACATTATTTTACTATGCGCGGAGGAATTTTATGTGCACGCATGTACACATGACTATAAAGGCTACAATCAGATTGGTTAATTCCTTACGGACACGGACAAAAGTTTAACTGAATTTGACTTGAATTCCGGACTCACGGAGAATTTCTTACGGACATCCGGAAAACTGTGATCAAATTACTCTTACGGACATGGACACGGACTCGGACACAGACAGTCCTTACGGACAGTTATGAACTGGACTTAATTTAAAGAGAACTGAGCGCGCTGCGCTACAGGTTCAGTCCGTCTAATCCTGAGCTTTTAGAATTTGTGAGCACAACTTTTAAATAGGTTCGTAGGAACTTAGCTCCTTTTGAGTTCTTTCGTCTGGCAAAGGAATGGGCCCCCTAGAAATGAGTTTGAAATGGTTCTTCAGTGAGGGACTTGTTTCAACTCATTATGCTCATTTATATAATCAGTTTAATTCAGTACAGATTTTCCTGACCTGACTATTTTCACTAAGACTTATGAATGTACTCTTGGTACTCACCAGCAAAACACATGCTTTATACGCCGTTCAATGCTGCTAGTCTTAGGCTTGACAGTGATGTATTGCTCTTGGTGTTCAGTTTTCGACACATACGTCGACTGATGACGTGGCTTCGTATTACCAGAATGCTCTTGGTCGAAACTTGAAGTCATAATGGCCGAAGGAAAGTTATCAATCAAATAAGTTAAAAAGAAAACCGTTCACTTTAAACCAATGCCAGGAGTAAAGTACAGAACCGCAAAATAAAATCAGAAATAATCCGTTCAAACTATGTCAACTTTTGACCGAAAAGGCTTTTCTCCGACTAAAGCAACTCCGGCAAGTTAAAATTCTGTACACCAGTCTCAGCTAATCAGCTGTTAGCAACACTTTGACACTTTTGCTAATAACACAACACGTCTGCGAAGAAAGACAACTAGCAAGGAATTCAATTGTGAGGCAACACGCAAAGCAACCGAAATACAAAACTGGATTGTCAGTCGATAGGCTGTCACTGACGTCACACAGCTGACGTATATAACCGATGAATAGATCATTCATATAATATGAGGTCATAGGTCAAGTAGGGTCAGTTAAGTAACATTTTGAATGAAAAAATGCTCAATAAAAATCAGGAAAATATTTTAGCCAATGAAAAGCTGACCGCTCTAAAGAGTTAATGCTAAAACAAAGACAAACAATTTGAAAGCATCTTTTTGTAAAAAAAGGATATGTTGAGAAGAATAAGAGATTGGGAGTTACCAAAATATTAGCATCTGGTCTAAAAAACGAAAATTTTTAATGATGAACACCTAGTGGCCACTCAATTCTATTTTGAAAATTTTATTTAAAAAAATTTCGAGAATCGGTATTTGTATGTAGCCTGACCACATAAAACTTGGATTTGTATTAAAACTATTAATAAAACTACAAACATGTGAGATGCGATGCACGCAAAGTAAAATAAGCAATGAGCTGTGGCAAAAAATGTGGTCAATAAATAATGTAAATATTGTAAAAGATCTAGTATTTGTTTCATGTATGCCCCAATATGTACAGTGCATGACTGTATAAATGGTTTTCAGCATGCTAAACTGCAAAAATAGCATCATTTAGCTAAAACGACCAAGCTAAATTTATTATGAAGAAAACTGTTGTACAAGCTTAATACAATGCAGCTACATTGCGTTGCATTACAACATATTACTAAATATACATAAAGGCCCAAACATACAAAATACCAATACACGCAGTGGCAAATGGTTGAGATTTTCGTGTGTACGGTACATAATGTACCTATTGACTAATCTGACAAGTCTCGCTAATCCGGTTCATATCTGTTCAGAACTGTTACCAAGATAAGTATCTCACTCAGTCAGTATTACTTATAGCACTCTTGCTGTTGCGATGCTTGCTTATCCTTACAGGCCCACAGTCATACTTGCAACCGTCCGTCCGTCTTTACGGCCCGTCCGCAGATTTTTTAAGAAAAACTCAGGCCGCGATGGAAATTGAACACCCAGTCTAAGGACTTGGACATAGTCTAGTTAGTCTCTAGAGACTGTCTTTATGCATTCCACCGAACCAGTCAACATAAAATCTGGTTTCCAAACCCGCTTTTAATTCTTACCGACTATCCAGTTGTTTATTTTCAGCTTCCACGGCTTCTTTCTGCGCCGCATACTGTGGTTTTCCCAGCAGCATTGTGACATAGCTGTCCGCGTGCTGTTTCACACTGCTCAGTAGAGTCTCCTCGGAGACAATGTCCGACAGCAGAGTTTGAATCTGGGTGACCTGGGAGCGCAATTCCTGGCTATCGCCCGTGGGCTCGTTAGACAAACAACCGTCGCATTGGATTTCCGCATCCTGGAAAAAACAGAAAAACATTAAAACTGGACCAGATTTGTAGACCAACAAGGACGTCTTGAATTTTAAAAATAAAAGTAAACCTTAACCTACAAAACCCTAAGCAATACATGCAATGCACAAAATCGAGGGATGAGGGGGGATAAGGATGACTCAAACTTAAGAGCACCCTAACATTTTGAAGACCCCGCTACATGTATGGACTTAGCTAAGACCTATTCAATATGTTAATTTTGGTTGAAACTTGAAACGAATTCTAAACCCTAAACACACCATTCCTCACCGTCTATATCAGTTTACTCTTGCTACTATGCTGTTTTCCATTACTCTTGCCCTACCTTGAGCCAACTCTTAGCACTGCCCAGCGTCTGTGTATAAACAGTGTGTCGATCGGCCAGCTCAGCTCTCCAGCGGAGCAAGTCCTCGCCCTTACGGGCCAATGTCTCAAAGTCCTGGTTCAGCTTGGCCTGTTGGTCCCGCAGGTCCGAGTCCCGGTAGTCCACCGGGGGCAGGGGTTTGGTCAGACACGAGCGCATTTCGTTCAACTCTTGCAGATAAGCCTACAACAAAAAATGAAAAAAAATGACGAACCTCATTATTCTCGGGTCAGAGTATATCATGATATAAAACAATTTTTGATAAATAAACTACAGAACACAGAAAGCTCAAATTAAAATAGTTAAGAATAGAAAAAGTCGATTCATACTTACAGCCGTTTGTAAGTGTGTCCGTTCAGTGGCAAAATAGAAAAAGCTTGAGTAAAAACGGCATACTTAAGAAAGTATGAATCTTACGTGACAAGTCTTGTCACTGAGACACAGCTTTAATTCAAATCATTTCAACTGAACATTTCAACCTGCGAATCTGACTAGTTTGAAAAAAAACAGGGGCGCCGTTTTAGAACAAACCCGGCAGATTCAGGCAACCAGTTTCTGAAAAATTCTCAAAACTTACCCGAATTTCCTCCTGCACTTTTCGAGCCAAGTCACTCATTTCGGCCAGCTGCGGTCGGTGTCCGGCAATGTCTGCATTCAAATCCTAAAAAAAACGATATTAGGCCAAATCAAAAATTATAGTCAAAACTTGAAAAAAGACAAAAAACAATCAGCATGATGCTGCTTGTGCAATTTAATTTCTACTATTTTAGCAAAACTTAAAGAAATTATTAAAGATGACAGATCATAACAAACTTACAAACAACTATTCACCGTGAAAGAGAAAGCAAAAAAGTATTAAAATAGAGAGCTGTGGGCTGTGGTCGTAATTTAAACAAGATAAACGCTGACATTGAAACTTGGACGATGTTCCAAATTAAGGATCCCCCATCATTCTCCCACGTGTAGGCAGTTAGCCCCTTTGACAAATTAGATCCTTATTTGTTATTTCCCTGCTGTGAATCGGCCCTTACAATGCACTGTTGATGGAATGTATGGAATGTCTCCGGATCGCCAGACTTATCCGCCAGCACGTCGGCCGCAGCGTCCTTCACTCGCATCCATTCGCGGAACGAACCAGCTTGCTCGTCCAGACGATGGCGCATCTCGGACGCTGCTCGCAACCTGAAACATTAGCTCACAGGTTTCGAATAAGTTCGAGTCATACTCAGTCACAGCCGTATATCTATCTGTTCAGCCGATAATATTTTGAAAACTATAACGTCACTCACAAAATTAAAATTATCTGGCGCAGCTGATCGCGTAATTTTTTTTGCAATTATTTCGCTAGCTGTCAGTCTAATTGAATGCAGTATGCGATCTTATTCAATCTGGCTCAATCCACTCAACTACCGAAGCATTCAGCAGCAACACTATATTATATTTTAATTATTAGATTTTCAGCTCGAGATTTTATGGTGATTTGAAAACCAAAACTGTAGAGTCTTTATTCACACACAACTTTACATGAAAAGTAATCCGTTTAACTTGAATTATAAGCAAAAAGGTTAGATAGCAGCCTTTATGGCCTCAATCAGAACCAAAATTGCTCAAACAAATAAATATCGCACCGTTCAATAAAAGCATCGTAAAAATTAAAACGAATAGATCTAGTTACAACGACAGTTGCCATCGGACATAGACTTTCACAAGGAATAATTTAATTTCAGCTACAATTCGAAATTTGAAAGTCTGCAAGAGAAAGTCTTGAAATCTGTACTCTTTATCATGCTGATAATATTATTAATTTCAATCACACAACAGGCGTCGGGCTGCATTTTTTCACAATTTACACGACAAAAACTAATTTTACACATTGATTTTACACAATATTCAATGTTCCATAAAACTGCGTCCAAGAGTACACAGAACATTTTAATGTATACAGAACGTCTATGTAAGGGCCAGTATCGAAAAATATACTGTTCTTGATAATATGATGTAATACTGATGAGCTAACAGAAACCAGCAAGACAATTAACAAAGTGAGTTAAACTGTTACAATAAATTGTGACATTGGAGTTGA
>JASANF010011985.1:0-12877 GCA_030248245.1 Trissonchulus sp. WLG1_4 | reverse complement strand
CTATATAGGAGCAAATATACGCGTTTTTATACCTCTACAGGTACGTACGTATCAGTGGCGTACCCAGAAAAAAATGTCCGGGGAGGGAATGACTTTTCAATTTTTTGTAATGGGTGAAAAGGCACTTTTTAGCAATTTTAACACGCATAAAACGCCTTCAAACGCAAGATTACTAAACCAAAAAAGTGTAGAGGTCTGGGGGCTGCTAGCTGCCTAGCTCCCAGAAAAAAATTGGCGATTTGTCCCAATTTTTAGGCCCAATTCGGTCAAAGGAGACGTATCAGAAATTTTTTCCGATAGAAAAATTAAAACAAAAGAAAGACAGTAAGTAACGTCACATCAGACAGTGTATATTATAACACAAGTAAACGTAGTATAATATACTCGTGTATAGACATGTAATTGCAGGATAATGTACTCGTGTATACACAATAGGCTTTGATGAAAGATATGCAATAACACGGCCTAGTAAGCCACAGAGTCGCAGGAGTCTGGGGGTCAGCCCACCCACAGAAAAAAATTGGGGAAAATTTAGATTTTTATGCCAAATTTGGTCAATTGGAGACATATCAGAAAATTTTTCTGGCCGGACCATATATATAAACCAAAGGCGGGACCCTTGTGGAAAAAATAACTTGGAAAAATTTCGGGGGCGGGGGATTCCCACCATCCGTCCACCCTGGGTACGCCCTTGGTGGTTGCTGCTATGTTTATGTTGGTGTGCTGAAATTCTAAATATTGGAAATTACTGGCATTAGCATAATGGCTGTCAGATGCAGATCCAAGAAATTTTTTGGGCGAGGGGAAGTCGACCTACATTCCTTGACTTAATCTTGCAAAAATGTGTATGCCATAATTGGCGGAGGCAGCTGCCGCCCCCAGAAGCCACAGCTTTCGTGAAATTTTGAAATAAAATTTGCATTATAACTTTAAGCAACACTTTGTTGACGAATCTTGGTGATTGCGGGGCCTAGGGGTGGCAGTCCCAAGAGCTTTTGTAGAATTTTGAAATAAATTTTGCATTGAAAAACATAATATTTCATCAACACTTGTTTAGGCACCTGGGTCATTGCTGAGATATGGGACAACAGTCCCCTGAAAGTGCAGAATTTTTTTATTTCTCGGGCGAAATTTGGTTAATTAAAGACGAAACGGAATTTTTTTGGCGGGCCATAAAATTCAAAGGGGGCAATTTGAACAGCCATTACGCAAATCCTGCGCCATTTTCAAAAAAGCAGCAGAAAAACCTGCCGCCCTTGATGATGCCGCCAGTGATGTCAGTAGATGCAGGGGTCTGGGGGCCGCAGATTTTTTTCGGTTTTGCATTAAAAACAGTGCATTTTCAGCATATCCCAGGCCCATTGGGCAGTGTGCATTATTGTGCAAAATTTTAATTTTTGTGTGCAAAATTTTAAAAAAGTGTGCATTTGCACAGGGTTTTGCACAAAAAAAAAACCCTGATATATATATATATATATATATATATATATATATTTGTTTTTTTAGTTGTTCATCAGTTTTTCTCATTGTTTTAGGATTTGCCCGTGAAACTGATTGAGGACTTTTTTGAAGTTGTTTGTTCTGTCTCATCCCTGGAGCCGCGGGCGTGTCAAAAACTTGCTCTTGCTGCCTTCAGAGCTGCCTGTGCTCAAGGGACGGGTAAAAACACTGTATAGAGATGTAATGTATTGCTCATGGTGTAATTAAAAACCAATATTATTGTGTGTTTGTCCGTAGGCGAAAAACTGCTTCAGAAAAAAAGACAGTTTGTTAAAATCTGGCTTTAAAATATAAATATGGCCCTATAAATTATGAATTATTTTGTCTATAAGTGTACATAAGATTCCGGATCGGGGATCATGGTGTGTTTGTAATTATTTTTGAGTTCATAGGGGCCTTTCTCAACTTGGAGGGCATGTTTTCTCACAAACATAAGTTTCAGCAATTTTTGTGGAAATTGGAAATTTTTTACAATTAGTAATTTTTTAATTATTCACCAGTTACAGTTATTTCACTCGTAGGAATTTACTGTCTAGAACTTTTCGGCTGAACCCAGGAGTCTTCGCAAGTCTGAGTATTCTGTAGAGGCCTTAATTGTTTTACGAAAGACAATACTTGTTTTTTTTGTGTTTGACTTGAGTTTTTATGTACATATTTTTTCTTTCAGACCGTTATATCTGGCTCAATGTTGTACTGAAAAAGCTGTTTTTGGAGCCGAAACAAGTTCTTAGAGAGCACGAGTCGGAATTTTTAGCGGCTTTTGATGCCGAAACCGATGTGAATGTAAGTTCAGTACGTTTGAGCTTAATATTAGAAATAAGATTGAAGTGTCTTTATGCTTTGTTTTTTGCTGGTTTCATTCCGTTGTTGACTAATTATCTTGAATTGTAGCGTTTTTTGAATTGGGTTCTAGTTTACTTTGCTGACTTGGCTGCTCTGGCACTGAATTGGGTTTACTGTGATCTGCAGTTTACAAGGCGACTAGGATAGAATGGATATGTGCCCCACTAGTACGAAGCACCCCCTCCACTTTTGATCAACCCCCCCGCAAAAAAACTCCTCCAAACGCCTTACACTTTTAGAACCTAAAAAAACACCAAGCCGTATATATAAGTATTCTTTTTTGTTGCAGGTCAAGTGTGCCCAAGCAGCCACCCTGGTGAGGGCGGATGGGCGTTTGGTTGAGCTGATCCTGAGTCGCTGCATGAAACCAATGCAGTCAGATTTGGTGCGGCAGACGACGCTGAAAGATGTGGCCACAATGAAAACCCCCGAGGGCGAAGTCTATGACATGAGCGTGATTGAAAAGTAGGAATATTATGGGAGTGGGATTGTTAGCAAGAGCACATATTGATGGGTTGGTAAGGGTGTATCAGGAATATGGGAGTGGGATTGGTAGCAAGAGTACATATTGATGGGATATCATGAATATGGGAGTGGGATTGGTAGCAAGAGTACATATTGATGGGATATCATGAATATGGGAGTGGGATTGGTAGCAAGAGCACATATTGACGGGTTGGTAAGAGTGTATCAGGAATATGGGAGTGGGATTGGTAGCAAGAGTACATATTGATATGATATCATGAATATGGGAGTGGGATTGGTAGCAAGAGTACATATTGATATGATATCATGAATATGGGAGTGGGATTGGTAGCAAGAGCACATATTGATGGGTTGGTAAGATTGTATCAGGAATATGGGAGTGGGATTGGTAGCAAGAGTACATATTGATATGATATCATGAATATGGGAGTGGGATTGGTAGCAAGAGCACATATTGATGGGTTGGTAAGATTGTATCATGAATATGGGAGTGGGATTGGTAGCAAGAGTGCATAATATTGATAGGATCATAAGAGTGTATACTGTATGAGTATTCGGCGTTTATCATTCAACCAAATAATTGTTGAATACTGACTGAATATTCGGTGGATCTCTAGTTAGGTTTTGGCTGCAAATTGATACTAGGAATCTTTTCTGTAATAGTAGTCACGTCTTGCTCTCTTTTCTCTATGGAGAAACATAGAGTTCAGTTTTTCTGTTTTGGTGGAAATGAAAAAAATGGAATTTTTGTGATAAATATGAATTTGGATTTTTCACTTCTACCTTTCGTGTATTTTCTTATTTTCAGTGATACAATTGACACTACGAAAATGAAACGCGAAAGCAAACTCTACTCATACAAGGAACAGCTAGCTGCCGTTGAGTTGCAAAAGGTACAAAAAATATTCAAATTAATTAATTTGTATCAAAAATAAAAATGTTAAAATTCGAAAGTATTCTAATTCGAGTATAAACCGACTGATTATGACAATGTTTTTAGTTTCCGTGAGTATATTTTTCTCTGTAAAGTTGGAGCGTGTGTTTTTAATGGAGAAAAAATTTGAATATAGTTATAGGAAGCTTTATTTTTCGAATACTTAGCTATATGAATTCGTTAATAATGCTGCTTCAGATTACTTTGGATCTGCTCTAGTGCCGTATAAATTTCCAGCAGTTATATTTTAAATAAGTATTCATTTTTAATTTTAATTAATAGTTCATTACTTTTTATTGCAAGTTGTTAATATTTCAGGAAATAATGGCCAAAAGAAAGGAGAAAGGAAAATTAGAGTTGACGGCGAAGCAAAAGGAAATATTTCAGCGACAACTGAAAATTGAAAAAGAAATTCGTGATCGACTAAAACCCGTAGGTTTTCAGTAATTGTCAATTTAGCTCAGCCGGCAGTATGAATAAAATCGTATCTTACTTCTAGTGTAGTCGAAGGCCTGATTTTTTATAATTTGCCTGGGTGTACGGACATGGAGTGTAACAACCCTGGGATTTGGTTGGGAATCGTTCTGGGTAGGTCATGAAACCCTGTGGTTGCGGGTAAGCCAGGGAACCTTTAGTGTGGTGTGATTGAAGTAGGCTTGGAGGTCCACGTGTGAATGTGCTTCGCCCTTGAGCGGGTAGACTGTTATCAATGAGAAATAGGGCCTACGAGACTTGGGGGCTGTGGTCTAGTGGCTAGCACTCTTGTCGCTGGCGTGAGCTGCCCTGGTTCGATTTCCGGCGCCTTTTCTTTTTTTTCGAAATTGAGGCGTCCTCTTTCTTTCAACAGGTGGCTAAAGAAATGAGTATTTCGCCATTTGGTTACGTAGAAGGTTCACTTACCCCCTGGGTTGCCGATCTTCGCGAAGTAGGAGGCAGAAACCAATTTATTGTTTATTTGGCATTTGTCTAACGTTTTTTGGCTACTTGAACGCAGGCGTACGCTTTTGCTTATAGGCTTATAGGCTTAGGCTTAGGGCTTAGGCTTAGGCTTAGGTTTAGGGCTTAGGCCTAGGTTAAGCCTTAGACTTAGGCTTAGGTTTAGGGCTTAGGCCTAGGTTAAGGCTTAGACCTAGGTATAGGCTTAGGCTTGGACTTATGCCTAGGCTCTGGCTTAGAGCTTAGGCTCAGGCTTAGCCTTAGGTTTAGGCTTAAGCTCAGGCTTAGGCTCAGGCATCTTCTTGACGACAAGTTAAATCTTTCAGGCCCATGAAGAATGTTCCACGGCCATGCGTGTTCTGGACTCGCTGCTTTGCAGTGTGCCCAAAACCATGCTCGGTCTAATGCCACAGCTGCGCACCCAACTGTTACCCCTGGTCCAGTATACCATGGTGGCTGAGCAGCTAGCTGGGGTTTGGATTCGGCTGGCTCAAATTGCATTTTCCAAACAACTGAAATTCACAGGTTTGGCCCGTGACAAATTATTTAGTTGGATTGGGAATATAGTTGGTTTAAGACGTAGAGCAAATTTAACAGACATTTTAATAGAAACAGTTTGTTTAGGCAGTTTTAGGGTTTGTTCATAACATAAGTAGATGTAGGTGATATACGTATTAATTCACTGCACCAACCCGCAAATTTCGACATGACATTTTGTCAAAATTTCTAAAATGGTGCAGAAAAAGAAAAAAACCATGGCTTCGTTAGTTGCATATTTGTGAATTTTTGAAACAACAAGTAGTTACACATCCTAATCTATGAGGAATGATTTGGAGTTAGCTAGACTGGTGCGAATAAAGTAAACAGATTATTCTACACTCTGGTTTCGCATCGTAGTATAGGCAGCGTGTCGCGAAAGTTCCTACCCTAGGCTCTGCTCAAACTAAAAGCTATAACGGCATTTTTTGGCCTACATCAATGATCCTAATGAATCACGGTTAATTTTTAAATCAAACTAGGCCCTAATCACACATACGCAGCTGGAAATCTGGAGGGGCTGTCGTCAACCGGAAGTGGGGGGTGGGGGGTGAAGTGTGGTGAAAGACGACCTGGGCCCGATTTATCGAAACAACAAATGTTCGTCGTTGAAAATGTTCGTCGTTGAAAAAGCAAATGTTCGTCGTTGAAAGTTCGTCGTTGAAATTGTTCGTCGTTGAAATTGTTCGTCGTTGAAAAATTTTTCAACGACGAGCTTTGGTTTCTTAGAACATTATTATGTTCTAAAAGACAAAAGCTCGTCGTTGAAAAAATTTTCAACGACGAACATTTCAACGGAGGTCAAGACATCCGTTGAAATGTTCGCCGTTGAAAATTTTCAACGACGAATTGTTTTGCAACGACGAACATTTGTTTTTCAACGACGAACATTTGTTTTTCAACGACGAACTGTTTTTCAACGACGAACATTTGTTTTTTCAACGACGAACATTTTCAACGACGAACATTTGCTTTTTCAACGACGAACATTTGTTTTTCAACGACGAACATTTGTTTTTCAACGACGAACATTTGTCCTATCATTACGTGTTATGTTCGCCGTTGAAAATGTTTCGATGAATCCAAAATTTTCAACGACGAACATTTTCAACGACGAAAATTTTCAACGACGAACATTTTTAACGACGAACATTTTGCTTCGATAAATCGGGCCCTGGGGGGTGCGATCTATATACCCAAATCCCCTTCGCGCCATGTATGGTCCTAACTGCTTTTTGATTGGCTATAATAGTCATTTTTCGTCTTATCTGCTTTTTTGTGTTTTCAGGCTTATTGATTGGTCATACATCGCTGCGTCTGTACGACTGTGCGGGCGGTGTGAATCCTGCTTGGTCCTGGGAGCCACTGATTACCGCGCAAGCCAGAGCCTTGAGCAAATTGTCTGGTGAGCACTGTTTGAGCACTCTAAAGCCCGGTTCATACTCGTCCTTGTCCTTGTCCCTATCGTTTTGTCCTTAAGCAATTCCAAGAAAACTACAAGGCCAAATCAGCCAAATTTTTGTACGGACAAAGTCAACGTCACTTCAACACGATATGCAAAAAATTATCCAAGTCGCTTTTGTCAATTCTTTGCAGCAGCTGACTGAAATTTGTCCCTGTCCCTGTGTTCTTAAGGACAAGTATGAACCGAGCTTAAAGCCCGGTTTATCTGTCCTTAAGAACATAGGGACAGGGACAAGGACAATTTTTGGTCAACCATTTAGAAACATCGGCAGAATCGTTTTGTCTAATTTTTTGCATGCAAACTGAAATTGACGCTTACTTTATTTGTGTGAAAAATTGGGTCATTTGGCCTTACAGTTTTCTTGGAAAAGCCAGTTAATACTCGTTCTTGTCCTTTTCTCCGTCCTTTTGTCCTTAAGCAATTTCAGAAAACCGGCACGGTATCAGGTTATAGATTTGTGTGTATCAGGTTATCAGGTATTACGGTTTGTGTGTATCAGGCTACGGTTCAGTTCCTTTCATATACTAACGAGTAATTCGGCTACTGCTGCATAGCGCTGACCAAACTTTGTCCTTATTCCTGTCCTTTTGTCCTTGAGGACAAGTATGAACCGGGCTTAATTGGTTTATTTCCTCTTTGTTGGCTGTAGATAACGTTTTCAATTCTTTTTTGGTTTTAAAACGGATTCTTACTTAGCATTTTGTGTTTATGTTAAACAAGAATGAGATGTACCTACATTTGACTGGCATTTTTTAGCCCCCCCTGTTATTTTGGTCGCCCCCATTTCAGATGGGGTGCCCCCCCCCATAGCCCAAAACTTTTTACAATTTTTTCCTAAATAACGTTCAGCGGTTTTTCGCTGTAGCTATATCGCTTCGCTTAGGTAGGGTTTTGGGTCCTTTTTTGTTACATTTGGTATCAGTGTAGCTATAATACCGTATAAAAACGTAACATTGAACATATAAGAACCATTTTGTCGCCGAAAAATAGTGTTTTTTCGACAATTTGGTGCCCACCCCATCGCGCCCCCTTTAAAGTGTTGTGCAAGTGTCTGTGTCTTTGAACTTTGGGGTCGAGACTCGAGGCCTCAACTACGGTTGTAAAGATGATTCGAATTTGGGTTTGTCCGGAAGCTAGCCGAAATTGTTGATGTCTTTTTTGGCTATTTTGCTTTTTTTATTGTACACTTTCGTTTTCGCTAGGAAACGGAAAATTTAACTGATTTCTGAAAGGAAATGGTAACCACCTATTTTCTTTACATTTTTTGTACGTATTTGAAATCTTCGGATTAAACGAACGGACTTCATTAACTTCTAGTCAGACTTAATCCACTTTAGTAGGACTTAATAATCTTTGTTAAAACCTTCTAAGCCGGTGGTAGTTTCAGAAAATGTTTAGATTCTCTGTCACTGACTTTTTAATTATTTTAGTTCATGTACCAATGTAATAGATAATCTATATAATGCTTTTAATCCAGGCACAGGATTTAGTTTAATTTACTCCAGGCAGGGGAACCAAAGAAAACCAAGCCTGGTAATTTTGTGATTATGTAAACCCGTTTACCTGCATATTATAATATGCGTAGGCGTAGCAAAGGTATAATCACATTGCACTGTCTATAGGTTATAGATACTCTATGTACATTTACTAGTTAAAAATTTCGTATATTGTTACATGCAGCTGTGCCCTTTACGATCACGCATTACAGACAGATGAATTAAATAATAATTAAGGTTTAATTTTCATTCGGATCAATTTTCCTTTACCGGATCAAAGGAGTTGACTAAACGTTTGAAAAATTAAAAATCCTGCTTAAAAATGATCTCCGCATTGTACGGTCTGAAAGTTTCAGCACACTGTTTTTTAGTCAGATTAGGCAGTTGTTTTTTAATGTATTCGTACTTGAATTATTGTAACTCCATTAGTCTAGTTCGATATCTGTTTGTAAACTACTGATTAAAAAAAGTCCAGTCCGTTCAATCCGGTAATGGAATGGGCCTTTGATGATGATTGTCATAGTAGAATAGCATCGACATAGGAATATTCATATCGATGGTTTTATGATTCGATGGAAACAAATTGAAGTAGTAGCATATATATTATGATATATTTAGTAGTTAATAATTAATAATTAACCAATATAAATAGGCAGCCGGCCATTGGGCCTGTAGAGTTTGGCCGGCCCGGAGGCCGATCGTCTCGGCGTTGGGTTAACCTGAGCCAGACGACAGGTGGGCTTGTACTGGCAACAATAGCGACTGTCGTTGTCCGGATTGTGGCAATAGTAACGACAACAGCTGTGGGTGTCGGCGATTCGTGGCCGAAACAAGGCTCCGGTCAAGGCCACATGGGCCACAAAGGCCACAGCCAGCAGCCAGAGCATTATCAGACGTCCGTGGCCTATACCGCCGCTGCTGCTTGTAATGTTGCCGGTGCTATATAAGTGCCCCATGCTCTAGAAAACATCTGAAAATATATAGTTATTTTGTTTGTGAATTTTATTATCTATGTTTTTTTAACACAAAGCAGGGTTACTTGGCATTTTTTTGCCCCCTCCACAAAAAAATGCCAAATAACAACCAAGGGGCGCCCCCTCCCATTTTAGTGCGGAGCCGGGACCCCCTTTGCTCAGATTTTGCTTGAAAACGACGTTTTAGCGACGTCTCTGTGGTGTGGTTATGTCTGTTTTTGTTAACTTAGTTAGCGTCAGTGAAGCTTTAATTACGTATATAAACAGTTTTTCGTCTAAAAATTTTGTCTCATCATCACTTTGGTGCGCCCCGCGTTTTGGTCGGTTCGGCACCCTCCCCCCAATAAAATTTTGCCTGAAAATGAAAGTGAAATTATGTAACGGATAAAGCATTATTACTGGCCAATGCTAACAACCAAATGAGTTCGCGTACGCACCTGCTTGTGATTTCTAATGTGGTGAAGGAAGCAGTAAAAACATGACGTGTGTGAATCGTGTGTTAGAGTATATACTGTGTCTATTTCTAGTAAAACAGAGTATGGACTGAATTAGTGAATGAATGCGTGTAAAAGTTTGTAGAAATTAATACGATATGAATGAGTGATCACGTCACTGGAAATGATTGATTGCTGCGGAAAAAGGTGTAGGAAGTGTGACTGGTCGCTTTGCCTATTTATATAATAAGAGTTGCTAGAAATAAATAAGTCATTAACGGAACTGCTCAGCTGTTAGGTGGCAAGTTTTGGGTTTGGAAGGTAGCAGCGAATGGTTTTTTCAAAACAAAAAGTGCTGAAATAATATATAATTGAATCGTACTCTTTGTTGAATTAAGTTATTGGTTAGAAACGTAGCATTAAATCAAAATTGAGAATTTACATCAAGTTACAATCAATTCAGTTTTTGCTTTTCAAATTGTGGAGATCCTTGTGTCGTCAAATTTGAACTATTGCCGTATCGATCAAAAGTTTTGTTTGCCGTAGTTTTGTGCCAAGTTTCATGGTCTATTAGCAGGAGGGTTTGAAACACCAACAACGGCAATTTTTGAAACAATTTTTTATATATACATTTTTTATGTACATACGATTATTATTCAAAGGGTTACATGATTTGGCTAATTTTAGATCAAGTAAATTCTTCAAAATATGGTTGGACTGGGGGTGAAGAAAGTCATAATATGTAGTTTATATATTTTCTTGACCCCTAATCTATTTTTAATTTGAAATCTAATCCAGTAAATACAGTTTTGGATAAGTCTCTTGTCCCTGTTTAAGACTTGGAGGTTGTGTTGTAGTGGTTAGCATTCTCGATGTCGACGCGAGTGGCCCAGGTTCGATTCCCAGCACCTACATTTCTTTATTTCAAATTTGGGGCACCCTTTTTCGATCACCTTAAGGACAAGCAAGAACTGGGCTTTAATAGACAAAAGTCTATATTAAGCCCTACACAGATTTACTTTGACGAACCGCGTTTTCTAGGGAGACAGCAAAAGTAGCATTAGCCTGCTGCTGTTGAAAATACTCGTAAATATTTGGAGTAGTGAATTTATGACATAAAAAATGAAAAACAAAGCGGAGCCGATCAACCCATTTAACCCATATACTTCTGTTCTGGCTTCTATAGTAGTAAGTGGTTCAAGATATTGAACACAGCTACAGAGCATAAGCAAAACCTTATTTTCATATACAAAATGCTCGCATTACACACTGAGCTGAAAACTTTAAATATAATGTATGAAACATAAACCAAATACACAGGGTTGGCAAGTCTCGGGTTTGCAACCGAGACCGAGACCGAGACCGAGACCGAGACCAGGTAACCGAGACCACCGAAACGAGACCTACGAGACCGAGACCAGCCCTTGGGGGACCTTTTTTTCAAGTTTCAATTTTAAAAATTTGAGATACTTTGAAACGTGAAAAAATAGTTATCAAGGTATATACAAAAAAGTGACGATTAGGTTAGGTTGTATGAGTGTATGTCTTGCGAAGTTGCGAGAAACTTAACATTGGAACGACCGGATGCATGAGAATAGGAGAGTGACAACCGGAGAATAGTATTATTTTCCCGCTGTTTTGTCAACTTTTGGTTTTTTTAAAAGTTTCACACACTTCTTCGTATACCACATTTTATAGTACATTGCATACACAGTTTCCTTTGGCAGGCTGGGCTGACTCAGGTGCCAGCGTAGAATCGTCCGTGCTGGTGCAGTAGTGCTACTATCGGCAGTTCTGATAAGTGATAGCAGCATCATCACGGACCAGAAAAGTTTCTCACGCTGTCACAGTTATGTGGGGGGAAGATTTGATGCAACAGCCACTCCATAGCCCAAAAAGCATTTAATTGTACTTAGGTTTTTTCAGATATATACTTAATGTTTTGACATGTGCTGAGAGGTTGGGGCTTAAGAAATTCAATTAAACTGCCACCCAATTCGAGATTAGTAAAGTCGCTAAAGTCGCAGAAGCCGGCAAATTTTTAATTACAAATCAGCTACAAAGTCAGCACTATTTGGTATATAAATGATGGTCAGTGTTTTTACTGCTCAACATAAGAGGTCCCACATACAAATGCAACATCGCTAAGTCAGACAGACAACCCATTTCAGCTCAAACTTTAATATAAAATCTATACAAAGTTTAAACTTGAAGGTAGCCAGAGTTTGCCGGTGAACTAACATTCTTCTACAGCAGACAGTTTTAACCATTTCATGCTTGGCATTCAAATTTGGAAACTTAAATTGTGAAAAAATCTTTGTGATTTTGGAAAATTTTGAAAACATCAAGTCTCATCTGAAATACCGAGACCACCCTATGGCAGGTCTCGGTTTTGCTACCGAGACCGAGACCGAGACCGAGACCGAGACCAGCCTAGTCTCGGGTTTTTTACGAGACCGAGACCGAGACCGAGACCGAGACTGCCAACCCTGCAAATACACCAACTGTTGATGCTGTTTTTTGCTTTTAGTTTTAGAAATTATTCTAAGTTTAAATTAGAGTTTGTAATAATTTTCTCCAATGTATATGTCGTAGGCTGTAGGGTAATTCAGGCCCTATGGCCTAGGCCATACGGTTGTCGCCTTGTGGCCTGGTCTGTAAGGAAATTACTCTATGGCCTAGGCCCTATGGCATAGGGCCTGAATAACCTTACAGCCTACGACCAGGGGCGGTCCCTGGTGGGGGGGCGGGGGGGGGGGCCGCCCCCCCCCCGAAATTTTTCCCGACTGAAATTTTACACAAGGGTCCCCCCTTTGGTTTTTATGGTCCGGCCGGAAAAATTTTCTGAAGCGTCTCCAATTGACCAAATTTGGCCTAAAAATCAAAAATTTCCCCCAATTTTTTCCTGGGGGCTGCCTCCCCCAGACCCCTGCAGCTTTGTGGTTCACTATTTCTTGTTATTATCTTTAATCAAACCCTAAGCATGCATACACGAGTACATTATACTACATTTACTTGTGCCACACATAGTCTGATGTGATGCTACCATCTTTTGTTTTAATTTTTCTGTCGGAAAAAATTTCTGTTTGGAAATTCGGTCTAAAATTTGGAAAATTCTTTTTCTGGGGGCTGCCGCCCCCAGACCCCTGCAACTTTAAGGTGTATATAGTATCTTGCGTTTGTGAAAATACGGCCTAAAAATTTTCTGATACGTCTCCAGTTGACCAAATTAGGCCTAAAAATTGAAACCCTAGAATAGGAAAATTTAGCAC
>JASANF010011981.1:0-15028 GCA_030248245.1 Trissonchulus sp. WLG1_4 | reverse complement strand
CTCTCGCGCGCGCGCGCTGTCTTCGAAAGTTCAATTCTGAAACTGTCAGATAATGCTACAGAAGCTGAAGTCATCTTTGGTCAAGGCTGACGCTCCGAATTAACTTCCAGGACTTTAATTTAAAACCTTAGAGCTGAAAACGTAGGCTTTCTAGCTAAAAATTATTAAACATTTTCTGCAAAAAAAATCAAAATCGGCCTTCGGCTGGATTTTGATTCCGCCAAACAGGGTAGCCTGTTTTCACCTCTTGCGGCATCTACGTCTAACCAATCATCCCGCCACCGGTCGCTTTGCACTTGAATACATATATTCCTCGTGGAATAGCTGACTGTTAAACATCATGTTTTCCACCAGTGGGAGATAGATAAGCCATTTTGATTCTCATGCATGCGGGTTAAACTGTTAAAGTTTATTACAAACTTCAAATTTTACGCAAGTTTCACAATCCTGGTGCCTTTGACGTTTAATAACCGATACGAAATTTCTATTTTCGCTAAACTGCTGTATGTCACAAAAACCGGCGCAACTCTAAGTGAGACTGTTGAATTTTACGATCAATGAGCTTACACTGTGTAGGTACTGCCAATACTCGTCGAAATTCTATTGCTCAAGCTATTGGAGCGCCACCTTAAACTCAAGGTTCATAACCTTTCAGATTTCTAGTTTGTGTGGTACCTTTAGGCGAATCCCCGGCTGGTACCGTTGTTTCGTATAAATCGTTGTACCACGATACTTGGAATTTAAATGAAATACTTTTGATTTTGATACTCGGAAAAAATTTAAATATGATACAATACAATAAATGCAATACTTTGAATTCAAATATGATACTTTTAATACATGTACTCCGAAAAAAGATTAATTTTTATATCATATTTATATCAAAATGGTATGAAAACAACAGTATTGGCTGGGGCGGGAACGACAGAGGAAGGAGAATTCTCGTTCAGGGACATGCGCCGAAACTGAAATTCAAACACCGCCGCAACTTCGACTGGCCCCCCCCCCACGTCACAGGGGGAGCACGGCCAGCAGGCCTAGCACCGACCCCCAGCGCACGCCGCCCTGAGCCGGCACACAGCTCCCACCAGTGCGCGCTCCAGACGGGGGGGTCGGGCGGAGGGGGCAGCAGACGGAGAAGCCAGGTTCCAGGAAGGCTTCCCGCAGACGGAGGGGCGGAGCAGGGAGAGGCGCAGCAGCGCGCCGACGCGGAGGGGCACAGCGCGGCGGGCGGTGGAGGCGCAGGGGTGACGGTGAGCGACTGGGCATAGGGGCAGGGGCACGCACAGCAGTCCACGCGCCCGGGAGCAGCACCGGCCGTACAGCAGAGGACGCACCACGCCCTCACTCGCGCTCGCCGCACGCAGGCCTGAAACAACAGCACCGCGAACAGCGCTCAACCAGCATAATATTTCTGTGCATTGGGCCAATCAATGAACGTGTCTACGATAATGCAGCACTATTTAAAACTTTTAAACATTAATTAATTTGTTAAATTGAATTCTCAAAATCTCAGCCCGCTTTCGTCTCTACTCAGGGAGTATCGTCACACTCCTATGCTACTGCTGTGTCAAGCATCCGACACCGGCTTCCGCTCCTTCGGATTAACCTTGACAACTACCAGTTACTACTACTACTACTATGTTGAAAATGCGTCACTTTTTATCGAAACTTCAAATCCTAAAAAACTAGTCCAAATTAAAATTCTAATGATATGTTACTTATCAATAATAACGTTTTTTATTTCAGATAGTTACAACGAGCAACTAAAAGTGAAAGGTGAGTTTAGTTTAGGCTCTGAAAAGTTAGGCCAAAGGTCCAAAATTTTTTTGGCCAATCGACAAAAAGCTTAGGCCACGTTTTTGGGTATGCTGGAGCAGAAATTTTGACCAACTTAAATTTTAATTGTCCAATTGCTATTTAAGCAAATTTAAAACGACACATAACATATTAGCATATTGTTATCAAATATATTTTTTTGTTAAGATGATTTAAATTTTTTGAGCTCAACCAGCTGGCGGATGGCGAGGATCCACAGATTTTTTTATATTATTAGGGACCTAAAAATCACAAATTTTTCTACCATAAGACTATATATATATATATATATATATATATATATATATGGCTGTTTTATGGTAGAAAAATGTTGTGAATTTTTAGGGTCCATAATATAATATAAAAAAATCTTGTGGATCCTCGCCAATCCGCCAGCTGCTGTGTAATTTTTGGTGGTTTGAGCTCGAAAAAAATTTAGATGCCGCTCTTTTAACAAAAAAAGTATTATTTTTGATTGAACGAATATGCTAATATGTGTATGTGTCGTTTTTGTGTTAAATTTGCTGTTGAATGCATTTGGACAATTTAAAATTTTAAAAGTCGAGTCCCTCCAAAATTTGTTTCTGGCTTCACCACTGCACAATATACTATGCTCATTTTTGTAAATATTTTTTGCGAAAACGCAAAAATGAGTTGGCCTAAGCTTTTTGTCAATTGGCCAAAAAAAATTTTGGACCTGAGGCCAAGTGGCCTAAACTTTTCAGACCAAAAGAAACCCTGACTCGGGGACTTCGCCCTTCCACTTTTAGTTGCTCGTTGTAACTATCTGAAATAAAAAACGTTATTTATTGATAGCAGAAATAGGCGCTGTGCATTAGAATTTTAATTTGGACTAGTTTAGGAGTTGAAGTTTCGAAGAAGCATGGAGAGTTGACGCATTTTCGACATAGTAGTAACTGGTAGTTGTAAGAGGTTAAATCCGAAGGAGCGGAAGCCGGTGTCGGATGCTTGACACAGCAGTAGCATAGGAGTGTAGGACAAAGACAAAGAGTTTTACTTCCTGAGTAAAAACAAAAGCGGGCTAGACTGAGATTCAATTTAACAAATTAATTAATGTTTAAAAGTTTTAACAATGGTGCTGCATTATCGTAGACACGTTCATTGATTGGCCCAATGCACAGAAAGTGTATGCTGGTTGAGCACTGTGTTGGCAGTGCTGTGTTTCAGGCCTCGGTGCGGCGAGCGCGAGTGGGCGTGGTGCTGTCTGCTGTACGGCCGGTGCTGTCCCGGGTGTGTGGACTGCTGTGCGTGCCCTGCCCCCCCTATGCCCAGCTGGCCTCGGCCGTGGCCCCCCTGCGCCTCACCGCCCACAACACCAGCCTGTCCCCCTCCCAGTGGCGCGTGCTGGCCCTGCTCCTGCTCCGCCTGGCCCAGCCCCCCTCCCCCGGTCTCCGGGACGTCCTGGACGCCTCCGTCCGTCTGCTGCCCCCTCCGCCCGACCCCCCCGTCTGGAGCGCGCTGGTGGACTGCCTGCTGCCGGCTCAGGGCGGGTCGCTGGGGGGGTCGTTGTAGCTGCTGGCCGTGCTGCCCCTGGGCGTGGGCGTGGGCTGCAGGGGGGGCCAGTCGAAGTTGCGGCGGTGGATGTTGAACCAGTTCATGAGGGCGCGGCGAGCCGACCGGGGGTCCATGTCCCTGAACAACTACCAACAACTACATTCTCCTTATCTGTCGTTCCCATGCCAGCCAATACTGTTGTTTTCATACCATTTTGATATAAATATGATATCAAATTTAATCTTTTTCGGAGTAGCATGTATTAAAAGTATCATATTTGAATTCAAAGTATTGCATTTATTGTATTGTATCATATTTAAATTTTTTCCGAGTATCAAAATCAAAAGTATTTCATTTAAATTCCAAGTATCATAAATTTGGCGGTATCAAAACAACGGTACCAGCCAATTCCACCTAAAGGTACCACACAAACTAGAAATCTGAAAGTGACGTGAACCTTAACTTTAAGGTGGCGCTCCGAATAGCTTGAGCAATAGAATTTCGAGACAAGATACACCTTGGCAGTACCTACACAGTGTAAGCTATAGATAGTAAAATTTGGACAGTCTCACTTAAGTTGCGCCGTTTGAAAAATCGTGCACATTTAGCGAAAATAGAAATTTCGTATCGGTTATTAAAATTAGAAGGCAGCAGGATTGTGAAACTTGCGTAAAATTTGAAGTTTGTAATAAACTTTAACAGTTTTAACCCGCATGCATGAGAATCAAAATGGCTTTGTGTATGTCCCACTGGTGAACTGTCGGCGTGATGTTTAACAGTCAGCTATTCCACGAGGATGCCTTATGTATTCGAGTAAAGCGAGCCGGTGGCCGAGTGATTGGTTAGACGTGATAGTTCTGCCACAAGGCGCTCTCTGTGACACAGGCTACGTCTGTCGTGACGGATCAAAATCCAGCCGAAGGCAATTTTGATTTTTTTTGCAGGAAATGTTTAATAATTTTTTAGCTAGAAGCTACGTTCACTTCTAAGGTAATAAAGTCCTGGAAGTAATTCGGAGCGTCACCTTAAGATGCAAAGATGACTTCAGCTTCTGTAGCATTATATAACAGTTCGGAATTGAACTTTTCAAAGACACTGTCATCTGGGGGGGGGGGGGGGGTTTAGGTTCTGTATCCTGTGTAGTACATGACGGGTGTATGTTCCAGCAATAAACGCTCATCTGGTTTAGTCCTGGCTGTTTTACCATTAAAAGTTTACGTTTTGTCAGTTGTCTTGTTGGATAACCACGCTCAACTACCAGCATCTTGGGGTTTGCGATTGCTATGTAAGCTCATGGCAAGCTTGCATTACGTCATGCTGTATTGACTTTCTTGTTGGGTTGCCGACCAGTTGCGAAGCAAAGGCAACCCTTTTGTATCTGAAATGTCTGTTATCATTAATATTATTAATATTACAAGTCTAGTGCGTCTAGTTATTGCTAATTAGCAAAAGTTATTTCAGTTTTTCTGGTTAATTTTCAAAATTGACTAACTACTAAAGTGGTCTGTCGAGGAGGATTTGCGGAGTAAAAATAACTCCAATTTACGTTCCTTAAAAATCATACAGACTGTAAATTACAAAAATAAAAAGTAATGGCGCTTCTTATTGACTGTTGGATGAAGTCGATACTATGCATTGGGTAAAGAGGGGGACCCTTCCTTATGTACGTGAGTGGTTAGGATATTTTGGGGGAGGGCAAGATGTAACTGAATAGAGTCCCCAGAGAAATATGTAGTGTGGGGGGGGGTTCGACATGAGTCCAAGAGACATGCGTGGTGCGTCTGTGTGGTGTTTGTGCTGTGAGCGCTAGGACCAAGAGTACCTATCTATAGGAATAGAAGACTGTACATATGCAGTGTATCTGGGACTGACTTTGTTGCCACCACGTATCGACAGCCAGTGATCAGTTTGTCGATTTGCATCATGAGCTCTCCGAACTCGTCGAGCGGCCGTCCCTGGCGTCTGCGGGGCGTGGTATTGAGGGAGTCGAGGGTGCCATGGTAGGAGCAGGCGGTGGTGCGGCCCGACCCCCCCGGCGCGTCCGGCTCCCCCCACACGTCCCGCCCCCCCCGGCCCTCCTCCTCGTCCTGCGTGGTGCTGGTCCGGAAGCTGTCCACGGAGAGCGTCTCTGGCGTGGTCATGGACATCTTGGAGTCTAGGGCGGGGGTGTCGGTCTCGGTGCCTGAACTGACCAGGACGCGCTGGATGAGCTGGAGCAGGTCGGGTGGGATGACGGCGGCGCTGGCGGGGGTCTGTGTCTCCACGCTGGTGGTGTCCAGGGGGATGGTCACCGGCGTGGTGGAGTCCAGAGTCTGGGTGCCGGTGCTGCGCAGGTTGGCCCGTCGCTGCCACTCCCTCTGCAGCCGCAGCCGATGCCCCTGCCCCACCAGCCCGTGCAGCCACCCCCTCCCCTTGCTCTTGCGCAACAGTCGCTGCACCACCCGCTGGGCCGTCTGACTGTCCGCCGCCAGCCCCCCGCTCTCCTGGGCGTCCTGGTACTTCTTCAGCATCATCAGCACCGTCTCCTGGAATAGGTGCTCCAGCTTCACCTGGATCAGGTTGATGCACATGCTGACCAGCGACAGACCTGAACACCACACAACACTAGTCAACTATTGCACCAACATTTTCTTCCCTTAACTGACCTCATATTCGGGCATGTTTGCAAAACGTTCAGTTACAGTTTACATCATTGATTCGAAAGCATGTATATGCCTACTATCCCGATGGGGGGGGATGTTGGACTGAGAGTTCTGACCACTCAGAATGTGGGTAAGCCTGAGCCCAACCCATGACGTAGTTCGTTTGGGGGGGGAGCTGGGGAAGTTACGGGATATATCCGGAAGGTGGGACGGGCCGAAACCCGGTGGACCCGGTCCTGCCCGTGCTGCCCCTGGGCTGTCGGGCGTAAGGTGCAAGAAGAAGAAGGTGGACTGACCGACGATGACCACGCCGAATACCATGACCATGATGTTGATGTGATTGGGGGTGATGTCGCCCAGGCCGATGGTCGTCAGCGAGATGAAGAAAAAGTAGAAGGAGCGGAAAAAGGACCATTCCTCCCACAACGTGAACAACCCTGAAACAACACAAATCATTCCTGTCAATCAGGCATAAAAATTAATTAATAGATACTCGGCCCATCCGAAAAAATTACGGAACCATTCGGGTTTTATGTCAGGGTTTCTAAAACTCAAAACTAACTTAATGCTAGCATGGTCCGAATTTTCCAATGGAGTGTCGACATCCGTCGATAATACATGTTTGCTATGAGTGAGCGCAGTATCAGTATATGAGAGGATTTAATTCTTGTACGTTGTAACACAAATTGATCTAATTCCAGATCAAAAAGATCAGACAAAAAGGTTTCAACAGCGTGAATTGAACTAGAAAAGTTAGCCCAATTTGCATTAGGTAAATTTGAATCCCCACAAGTAATGACACAACAATTATACTAAAGTTATATCCTTGAGTAGATCACTCAGATTATTGAAATTACCAGGTAATCTATAAAAACAGCAAAAACAAAATTGTATATCACGAAAAAGCAGTCTAAAATTAACATTTCCGGGACCAAAGGTGAAATCAATCCCGAATAGCATTTGCACTAAAGATTTTTTGCTAAAAATGCAGCCGCCTCTTCCATCTGTCTTACCGAAAAAATCATATTTCTGATCCCAAAGAAAGACACAAAAACAGATTCGTCTATTTCAGTGTCAGCAACTGCAATCAAATTATAAATACAGCTATTTCGCCAGGAATTCAATTGTACCTTTTGCTTCTATCTAATTCCATTTGCATTTGAAAAAATATTAATACAACTTGGGTCCTTGGTGTGTTGAACAACATATCGAAAATGATAAAAAGTTCTTCCTGGCGAGAAGAATGATAAAAATCGTCTCCCGCAAACTCGGATTTTTCCGTATTTTTTTTCCCGGTCGCAAATCTCAAGAAATACACGTTGGCGGGGCACTTTTATGTGCTATTTATATTCAATCTGGTTGGGAATAGAGGCATTAGCAAAATGGTGTTCTAGGCTTTTGCCGTTTTGGCTCTGCTGGGAGGGGGGAAACCCCTTTTTTGGGCCTCGAAAAATGGCAAAGTCCGGTAAAAATATGTGCCAGCTTTTGAGACGTCACGCAAATAGTCCAGGTCTGATCTTTTGCATGCATAGTAGTGTAGTGGGGTTGTAGTGCATCTGCTATTTTGGAATCGATCGTGCCACTATAGCACTAGGTAGGGGGCTCGGAAGGTAATTTACGTGTATTAGGGGGGTAGTCTACCTACGGGCAGTGCAGCCAAAACGGTTATACATAGAGGTCTGTCATTTCGTATGCGAATATAAACCACTATACGGTGCATTGCAACGTGCTATTAATTTTGCTGCCAGATTTACCTAGTAGCCAGAACTGATGTAACCACCAACTGACACCCTTGAAAACATGTTTTTTCATGACTTTGTCACTGTATAACGCTTTTATGGATGGCCGCTCGTTGTTTATTTCTATTGGAGCTCTATATACGGTCGCAGGGGTATCCCATGATATTGTTTGGTCTACTTGTTGTGTACTGTTTCACTTTGGCACCCCTGGCAAAATGCCAGAATGGTCAATTTGACCAAATTTTCGGATTTCGTCAGTTTTGTTGAGAAACAGTCAAAATAGTTGATTTGAGATGCTGAACGCGATTATAACGTTATTTTGACGAAAAATTATGGTTTTCTTCCAAAAAAGTGCTCAGTAGTCAACTACGGTTGTGTGTTGTACTACACAGTAAATATGTAGACAGTGCAGCCAAAACGGTTAAAGATGGAGGCCTGTCGTCTTGTATCCCAATATAAACCCATATATACATTGTGCATTACAGCGTGGTATTGGTTTCGTTGTCATCTTTACGTAGTAGCCAGGACTGGTGCACCCCCTGTGATACCGTTGAAAAGATGATTTTTCATCATTTTCTCGATGTATAACGCGTTTATGGATAACCTCTTGTTCTGTATTTCTGGTGTATCTTAATACATAGGCTTGGGGCTGTTAGTTGATATTGTTTGGTCCGCGTGGTGTGCACTGGTCCAGTTTGGTAGCCCTAGCAAAGTGCCAGAATGGTCAATTTGACCAAATTTGTGAATATTTTCATTTTTTGAATAACTGTGAAAAACGTTAATTTGAGTTGCCGAACACGAATAGAATGTCACTGACCAAAATTAATGTGTAAACCCAAAAAATAATAAATACGAACAGGCCAATTGCGTATATATATACTGTTAGTGGCTTTGTAGAAATACATAAGTAGCAGGGTTGGCAAGTCTCGGGTTTGCAACCGAGACCGAGACCGAGACCAAGCAACCGAGACCACCCAAACGAGACCTACGAGACCGAGACCAGCCCTTGGGGGTCCTTTTTTCTAGTTTCAATTTTAAAAATTTTAAATACTTTGAAATGTGAAAAAATAGTGATTAAGTTGCAAAAAGTGACCATCAGGTTAGGTTTATGAGTGTATGACTTGCGAAGTTGCGAGAAACTTAACATTGTAAACGACCGCAAGCATGAGAGTAGGTGATTGACAGCCGCACTATAGGATTATTTTTCCGCAATTCTGTCAACTTTTGGAATGTTTTAAAAGTTTCGCACACTTCTTCGCATACCACAGTGTGTTTTATAGTGCATTGCATACATATATTTGCACTTTGACAGTCTGACTCAGGTGCCAGCGTAGAATCGTCCGTGCTGGTGCAGTGGTGCTACTATCAGAAGTGCTAATAGGAGCATCATCACGGACCAGAAAAGTTTCTCCAGCTGACACAGTTAAGTGGGGGGGAAGGTTTGATGCATCAACCAGTCCATAGCCCAAAGAGCATTTGATTGTGCCTAGGTTTTTTCAGATACTTAATGCTTTGACATGCGTTGAGAGTTTGGGGCTCAAGAAATTCAATTAAACTACCACCCAATTCGCGCTTCGTAACGTTGCTGAAACCAGCAAATTTTTAGTTACAAATCATATACGAAGTTAGCAGTTAGCACTGTTTGGTAAATGATGGTCAGTATTTCTATATACTGTTTAACATTATGCTTGAGTGGTTCCACATACAAATGCAATATCGCTAAGTCAGACCACCCATTCTATGTAGCTCAAACTTTAATTAACAGCTTGATGTACAAAGCTTAAACTTGAAGTTAGTTTGCCCGTGAACTGACATTCTTCTGCAGCAGACAGTTTTGACCATTCCATGCTTGGCATTCTATTTGGAATCTTGAATCGTAAAAAAAATCTTCGTGATCGTAAAAAATTTTGAAAACTTCTAGCCTCATCTGAAATACCGAGACCACCCTATGGCAGGTCACGGTTTTCCTACCGAGACCGAGACCGAGACCAGCCTAGTCTCGGGTTTTTTACGAGACCAAGACCGAGACCGAGACTGCCAACCCTGATAAGTAGGTAGTGCAGCATACACATGCGCGACTATCACTTTTCAGAATATTTTATTTTCATACAAATATACAATTCAAGTGTCATCTTTCGCGTCGGCAAGTAAAATGGCTGCAGCGGAAAAAGAAATAGGATTATTATAAAAATGCCCTTTCACCAAGGGCAGCAGTGTGGGTAGAATAGGAAAGTTGGCTGATCTATAGCGGAAAAATGCTAATAAGCTTGTCAAACAGCCGGGACAAGTTTTGCACTAATTATTCGCGCGAATAGGGTGCAGAAAGCACTAACGTGTCGCAGGGTGACTGCTATTCTGACGCAACTCTTGTCCGCTTCATTTAGCAAGGTGAGTTCCCCTATTCTGCTGCAAAACTTGTCCCGGCTGTTTGACAAGCTTATTAGCATTTTTCCGCTATAGATCAGCCAACTTTCGTATTCTACCCACACTGCTGCCCTTGGTGAAAGGGCATTTTTATAATAATAAAAGAGTGGGGTGTTGAGGGCAAAATGAAAGACACATTAGGGAAGTTGAAGTTGGGCCTCATCGGAATTGCAGTGACAGTGGCAGGCAGCGCATGAAGGAAAGCAGCTTTTCCAGTAAATTTCGTATTCGAAATAAATTTGAATCGAATATAACTAAATATTGAAAGTAAATTTCGAGAATCTAGCTGGTGTGCAAAAGGTTGATCAGAATCAATCGTTACGTGCGTAGGAGCCCACAGTAGTCCGTACGTTTGAGGCTACAAAACCTTGCTGATGAGACTGCCTTTAGGCTAAACGCTGACGATAGGTCAAATCTTGGCGAATCAGGGTTGGCGCGATAGCGCCCAACCCTAGAATAGGAAAATTTAGCACTATTGCGGATTTTGAGAATTTGAACTTTTTGTAGCTCAAAATATAGAAGAGCTTTTTACATGAAATTTTGTGTGTGTACACCCCTTGGCAATACCTAAGTGCTGGCAAAATTTCAGCCGGATCGGTCAAGTATTTTCTGAGATACCCCCGGGACCCCCCAAAATTCACGGACTTTCGCTCTTTTTTTTTCCCAGAACTTTGCTCGCCGGTAGTTCATCCGAGCGACACCTTTTTTGGTTTTTCACATTTCGTATAGCCTGCAATAGACACGGAAAAAATGGTTTTGCTCGGGTGTTTCCGTGAGAGGCTGTGCTGGGAGGGGGGAAACCCCTTTTTTGGGCTCCAAAAAATGACTAAGTACGAAAAAGTTTAGCACACTTTTTAAGAAGTTGCGCAAAACGGCCAGTCATGATCTTTTGCATATGAGGTGGTACAGTAGTGGAATAGAAACTAACATGGGCTTTTTTTGAATTTCGGCCTATAAGCCCCAGGGCATGCCCATACCCCCCGCCACGTGTATTACGGGGGTAGGTTCGCTACGGGCAGTGGAGCTATCATGGTTATAGCGGGGGGTCTATCGTTGTGTATACGAATATAAACCCATATGCTGTGCATTCACTGGTACTATCACTTTCTTGCTCAGATGTTGAATAGTCCCCTAGACGGTACCCCCCCCCTGTTGGCTGTATGTCTGTATGCGCGTACGTAACTTCACAGTAGAATAATTAGGTTTGCTGTTTGTTTTTCATGATAGTTCAAGTTTTTACGTGTAATATGGATTGTGAACTTGCGAACATATCATATTAATACCCATTGCCGCACAGATTGCCCCCCCCCCCAGGGTGTTCCCAAAGGGGACTCGGGACCCTTTTGCACTTTTGGGGTAAAATTTTTTTTTCGAGTTTATTGTCAAAAATTTGACTCTAGGGTAGCGATCGACCGGAGGCTCCGGCTCCGGCTCCGGCCGGATTTGAGCCTCCGGCTCCGGCTCCGGCTCCGGCAAAAAAAGTGCCGGAGCCGGAGAATTTTCATTGTTCAAACTTTGGCCAAAAGTTCAAATTTTGAGAAAAAATCGCAAGATTAGTAGATCAAGATTAACGAAGCGGTTAGTCGATTACAGTACTTATATTACTGCCAGTTGTGATGGAGATGACTACCCCTCTCTAGCAATGTGTATTTTTACTTCTCCAATTGACTAAACTCGGGCTAAAAATCAAAAGTTTCTCACACTCACGCTGCCGCCCCCAGACCCCTATAAGCTTGTAACTATGTGACTTAGTGATTTGAACTTGAGTTTTAGCTCTGATGTTTTCGGCCGGTCAAATATGTTTGCATGTGCATGTGCTGTTATTTCGCAAATTTTTGTGTTAAAATAGCAAAAAAGTTAATTTTCACCCATTACAGAAAATCGAAAAGTCATTCCCCCTAAAGATTTTTTCCTGGTTACAACGTCGCTGATATACGCCTAAATTACAGGGGTCGGGGGGGGGGGCGCGATAATCCCCGGAAGCTACAGACATTTACGGCGTCGTATCTTCTACAAAGTGCAATCTTTTCCAAATTTGTCTATTTTTTGGGTGTATATATTCTTATATACGTATATATATTCTTGACAATTTTGCAAAGTTTGACTAAAAGGGGGAGGTTCGGACAGACACCCTGAAAGCCTGAACAACCAGCTCCCTCTGACTCCTGACACCTGCCCTTGGCACCGCAGTCAAAATGCCATACTGGTCAATTTGACCAAATTTTTGACTTTTTATCAATGTTGATGAAAATTTTTTGTGAGATCACCAAAAACGGGACCAGTCAGTGGCCAGTGGTCGTATGAGTGTGTAAAGACATATATATGTATAGAAATGGGGCGTGACTGTGAAACATTTAAAAATGCTGTTTCGAAAAAAATTGAAAATTTTTTCACAATTGTCAACATTTTTTTCTAATTGAAAATTTTTTGTAAAACACTGCCTCCGGCTCCGGCATTTTGTATCCGGCTCCGGCTCCGGCTCCGGCAAAATTTTACCTCCGGTCGTTCGCTACTCTAGGGGTCATTTGGTGTCCTGAACACGAATCTGGGATTTATTTTTGCCTATACCCACTCTGGACACCCATGGCCCCCAGGGTGACACCTAGGGGGTCAAAATGGGTCAATTTTTTCGAATTTGAAATTTTGATGTCCATTGGGGTAATTTGACCCCCTGAACACGAATCCGAGGTTCATTTTTGTCTGTGACTCGTGAACTCTCCTACGACCCCCTCCTAGGGTACCCCCCCCACAACGGATCCAAGGGGTCAAGTTTTGAAAATTCGGATTCTGATGTTCATAGGTGTAATTTGACTCCCTGAACACGAATCTGGAATCTGTTTTGAGAGATCTGAGATCTGTTGGCTCCCCTGCGACCCCACCACCTCCCTCAGGGTACCCCCCCCCCCGACACATGTCCAAGGGGTAAAACTTTCAAAACTTGAATTTTGATGTCCGTGATTACGTGATTTTTGTCTAGAACCTCCCTGGATTCCAACACCCCTCGAACGGGAATCCAAGGGGTCAAATTTTACATAGGTATATACACATGCATATTGTATTTACATGTACATATGTACACTTACGTTACGTACATACTACATTGGTCCGCTTCAGGCAGTGAAGCCGTCATAGCTATATGTAGTGATAGCTATGCTCTGTGCTTTGTTTCCACTACAGCGGAAAAAGAGAGTGGACTAGTAAGGAAAAATGCCCCTGTCGGGCGGCTCCTTGGGTAGAATAGGTTACTGTCTGTCTAAAGCGGAAAAATACTTAGGCTGAGCTTTTAAAAGCATTGGTACAAGACTTTATTAACGAGAATATGCAATTCGTGTGAGCTCGTCAAAGTAGGTGGACTAGGTATACCTGTTGAGAATAGGAATATGATCTTCGTAGGGCAGACACTGTTTTCCGCACCCTATTCGCGCGACCTTCAGCTAAATTATATATATCATTTGCTCATGTAACATAGAGGCTTTTTTTACACTAACTCAACATTGGCAAATGGCAAAAACGTTAGAGCGGGCGCTCATAATAATTTTAGCTGAAATGTCGACTGTTGGCTGAACGGCTGAAATAATTCGGGGGTGTGCAAACAATCGGCCAGGGATTGCTAAGGTTCTCGGCTGACAAGGACGCTGAAAACCCTACCTCGCACCAATGTATTTGCACGCCATAAATGGGTCAATTTAGGTCACAGTTTCTTGTAAGCTCTTGTTTTTAGATTATGGACTCTCAGATTATGGATTTGTTCCTACTGTAGCTTACACACATCTAACACAATATTATGCATAACTTAAATATGATCGAATGAAATAAGTCGAATGAAGTAAGATGCTTACTAGTACATATACATATATTTCGATCAAACGAGCAGTGTTATCTCACAGAACCTTTTTATCAAGCATATATACTTTACAACAATAATAAGAAGAAAATACAGTTAAAACAAACCCAAAACGGGCTGTAAGTTCGCGCGAATAGGGTGCGGAAAACAGTGTCTGCCCTACGAAGATCATATTCCTATTCTCAACAGGTATACCTAGTCCACCTTCTTTGACGAGCTCACACGAATTGCATATTCTCGTTAATAAAGTCTTGTACCAATGCTTTTAAAAGCTCAGCCTAAGTATTTTTTCGCTTTAGACAGACAGTAACCTATTCTACCCAAGGAGCCGCCCCACAGGGGCATTTTTCCTTACTAGTCCACTCTCTTTTTCCGCTGTAGTGGAAACAAAGCACAGAGCATAGCTATCACTACATATAGCTATGACGGCTTCACTGCCTGAAGCGGACCAATGTAGTATGTACGTAACGTAAGTGTACATATGTACATGTATACCTATGTAAAATTTGACCCCTTGGATTCCCGTTCGAGGGGTGTTGGAATCCAGGGAGGTTCTAGACAAAAATCACGTAATCACGGACATCAAAATTCAAGGGGCATTTTTCCTTACTAGTATATAAATGACGGGAACCTTTCTCTGATGCAGAGCTTCCAAAATCTCCTGACTTTACTCGTAAGTTACAAATGTTGACTTTAAGCAACCTAGGGGAATCACGCTGTGGAGCATGACGCCACACCTCGGTCACCCACCCTCCATCCTAACCTAGGGGAATCACGCTGTGGAGCATCACGCCACACCTCGGTCACCCACCCTCCATCCTAACCTAGGGGAATCACGCTGTGGAGCATCACGCCACACCTCGGTCACCCACCCTCCATCCTAACCTAGGGGAATCACGCTGTGGAGCATCACGCCACACCTCGGTCACCCACCCTCCATCCTAACCTAGGGGAATCACGCTGTGGAGCATCACGCCACACCTCGGTCACCCACCCTCCATCCTAACCTAGGGGAATCACGCTGTGGAGCATGACGCCACACCTCG
>JASANF010011977.1:0-17862 GCA_030248245.1 Trissonchulus sp. WLG1_4 | reverse complement strand
ATTTAGGCGTTTTGCGCAGTCGGGTCCGACCGCGTAGGAGAGCCGCAGCTGGATAGTATAGCTGCTCCGGCGTTCCCGTGTGCACGCCAGCGATACGCGTCGCGTTAGGGTAGTAGGGCGGCTGCAGCGGAGGGTTTCGAATGGATTTCGACGGGGCGGGTCCACCCTTGACATCCAGGAAGGGAGGCGCAGGTTGTCCATCGAAGTAGCTGTGGACGGCGTTCTCCATGCGCTCCTTCACGACCAAACGCCACTCGGCAAGCTGCTCGGGCGTCTTCCACTGCAGACCACCGGGCATCACAAACGCTTCTTCGGGCCCTTCCTGCAAAAACCAAAGCATTATATAGGTGTATAGGCAGCCCATCATGTTCTCGTACCGATAGGCAGGGGCGTAACGAGCTCGACGATCTTTCATGTCGACGCCCGTACCCCAGTACTGAGAATGAGCTGAGGCTTTGGCGAACAGCCACTCTGCATTGTCGACCATCCAGTCACGCACTGGAGTCTGATGGTAAAACTTTTCCCAGGCCAACATGTAGGCCGTTATCAAGCGTGGTCCGCTTGCCCAGGCACGGTCCATATCCTTGTGTCTCAAATTTCGGTCGATCGTGACCTTAATGACCGTACCGGCTGCTTGACGACCTTCAGGACTGCGGATATAAGCCGCAAGGTCGTAACGCTCGTGAAAAATGCAGCGGTCATGATGGAACCAGTGCTCCGCTGTCGATAGGGTGAAATCGTACCCTTTATGTGGGAGCTCGATCAGGTTGCCGTCAGGGCCCCGATACTTCCACATAAACGACAGCTCCATACGGTACGTGAAAAACGGAGCACCGTAGTGGGCGAGCGGCCAGTCTACTGAAGGCTGCAAGTAGTGGTAGGCGTATGCGTCGCGCAGTCCCCTGAGCGCAGCCTCAATCGTTCGCATTTCTCCCAGTTGGAAACCAAATATATCCCGCCATTGATCGGGCTGGAATAGATGCGGGTATAGCATCAGTTCTGGGATGAGCTTGGCGGTTAGACAAGCTCGAGCCACCCGTAGAGAAGGTGAAGTCACCTCCAGCCGAAGGGGGTAGAAAGGGACCCCGTCTTCCTCGAATTCTGGGAAGATCCACGTAACTCGATAGTACTGGGTAGGGTCCCCAGGGCGAACATTGAGCCACTCAGCTTCTCCGCGACCCACACGCTCTAACACCACTTCCTCCTGAGCCACCAACCACTGTCGCATTGTCGCAGCTAGGTAGGGAGTGTATATAACTTGGGAGATCCTTCTGAAAAAAATGTATATATAATACAGATAACACAAATTGAGATCGCACAGGGGTTTTGAATTTGATCGAACCGCTTAGTTCGACTGAAATTCCCCCATAAACTAACACGCACGACAAGGTGTTACTATATACTTGTTTCATTATATACCGTTTGCTTTTGGGGTCGTGCTAGAATTTTTGAACTTGAACTGGTTGAACTTTGAATGACAGGCATATTAAGGGAACACTGCATTGAGGATTTCCTGGGGGCTTGAATTTGAACACCATTTTCCCCCTTTTTCTTTTTCCTCTGTTTCTTTTTCCTCGGAAAATGGAAATAGAAATGGATATAAATTGCAGATTTTCTCTTCTTTTTCTTTTTCCCTTTTTGAGGGGAGGGTCGCCCCTCCATGCCCGCTTTTTTACCCGTCTGTTGACGTTTGCTAGGTTCGTTTTCTTTTGCAATTGGGACTGGGGTAGGTCCATAAGATACCTTGACCGAACCCATTTTGAGACGTTCCACCGGCATCGGCGGATCTTTCCCTTTGGGTTTGCCCTTGGTTTCTTGCCTCTTTTTTGCTTCCCGTCGAACCTGCGCATCTTTACGTATATGCGTACTGTGAAAATCAGAATTTGTCGTCGATTTTTGACTCAGCTCTACCAATTTTGAAGTTGGAACTTTCCCCTTTTTACGCTTTTTGCGTTTCTCAGGCTTCTCACGCTGTGCGTTTGCTTCAGAAATTTTGCAAATTTTTTGCAATTCGTCAGAATTTTCGTCTCTCAAAACTGCAAAACGCACCACAGTTGGAATTTCAGAATTTGAGATTGATTTTGAATTTGCTGAGAAACTTTTGCGAAACACCTTTGCAGGCGGCGTAGGTGAGTGTCTGGTCGCATGGCCAGATTGCTCTCCTTTGTAGCCGTACTGCGATCCCCGCGCACTATGCAACCAAAACTTTTGACGCTGGGAATTTGATTGCGCAGCAAAATTACGAGCATCCGGATCAAAATTTGAAAAATGTGGCTGACGATAATTTTTACCGGAGCCGTACTGAAAATTTTCGCGCTGTCGACAGTCATTATATACGTACGTACGATTTCGCGCACTATTACCTGACCTACCTGCGGAATTTTTGGTGAAAAATTTCCCGCTAGAATATGCACCCGGGCCCTGGGGCACACTCCATGAGGCTCTGGTCGGTACCGGCGGCTGGTAACTGCTCCTGTGGATATTTTGTGTGAGCCACTGCACGTACTGCTGCAATCCCTGTTGGAAATGTGGTTGCTGAAACTGAGTACAGGGGTGGGGATATGCGACTAGCGCATTAGGTGGAGGGGGGTTCTCAACATTTACACAGGAAAACACTTGTGTTTGGGTGGGTGAACCGGGGTCAGTTTCAGAATTCGAATTAAACCAGCGAAAAATTTTCCATCGTTCGGCACTGCCGATATCAGAATTATATACAGTTAAATTTGAGATTGCACTAGAATTAGACGACGAGTCTGAATTTGACTCCACATAAATTTTCGAATTGTCGGGACTTGTTTGTGACAATCTATCGGCATCGATAGAGCGGCCACGCCCAACTGTGCAATCTGAAATTTGGCTGGCAATATCACAAAACAATTCAGATGAATTTTCTGAAAAACTGTCCCCTGCGCTTTCAGCTTGGGGGAGATCAGGGACCTCCTCTCCCCCGCTTAGCGAAAATTTTTGTTGGAAGGTCCAGAGAATGGGGAGGGGTATGTCGGTCTACGGTCGTAGTGCTCCTCACGGCGGGCCTGGCCACGGCCGCGTTCTCCACCGCGCCCACGGTAGGATCTACCACGGGTGTTGTGAAAAACACGATTTCCGCGCCCTTCCTGTCGCTGAGGGCACTCACGAGCATAGTGTCCGTAGTTCTTACAAAACCGACAATCAATATTACGTAAATCCCCTCGATTTTGACCCCGTCCGCGGCCCCCTCGATTCGATTGCCCCATGAAACAAATTGGTGGTAGGTAGAGCATGTGCTCCGGGCAAACATCAGTAAAATCAGAATAGGAGGGGTATTCAAAATTCGGCTCTTCCCTCTCAAATTCGGGGACCGTGGACACTGAAAGCGCATCAATTTTCTTGTTCAACTGTGCCACCTGTTCACCCAAATTTTTCGTCACAGTAAAGTATTCGTTTAGCCGTGAGGCCAAACAATCTGTGGGGGGTTTCGGCATAGTAGCAGGGGTAGCTCCTGTCGGAAAATCCGTTGGCAACAACGGAGCGTTCCGAGCTCCCGCTAATAAAGCCAAAGCGGTTGCCATTGTCCCCTCAGCGAGCAGTGAATCCTTCTCCACTCCCGAAATAATATCCATGATTCGGGATAAATTTTCGATACCGCCCCCAGTCCAATTTTTAGCATCTGCCAAAACTGAGATGCATTTGGCCCGCAATTCCGGTCGGAGACCCTTTTTCAACTGCTCTATAATTCTTTTGGAGCGCTCATTTTCGGGTTCCAACGGAAATGCTTTCACGGCCAGCAAATGCAAGTCAGTAATAAAAATGTGGGAGCTTTCACTCGGTAACTGATATCGGGAGAAGAATTTATCTGCCCACTGTTCCTTTGTTACCGGGAAAGGTTCGTAGAGGCGAAAAATGAGAGCTTTGAGTGCCTCGTATTCGTTGGGTAGCCCAATTTCTGTCAAATGTGAGAAAACTGAGGCCGTGACCAGATTCAACAACAGAGAGTACCACAGATTCTCCGGAACTGAGTTTATCCGGGCAATTGATTCAAAATTTCTGACCCAATCTGTGATTTTCACCTTACTCTCTGAGCCTTCAAACGGCTTCAAATTATTTTTGAAACAAATCAGATAGTCACGACGAGCCATTGTTGAATCTGTCAAGTTTGGACCCAACGAACCGTTTCCGGTAGCAACTTGCGAAGATGACTTCGCTGTCCCTAGCTGCGAAAAATTTTCAAAATTTTGACAATTATCCCCGTCCTTCGACGATTTTTCGTCGAGGTTACTAGCACTTTGAGAATGGGACAACTGAGAATTTTCCTTGTCCCTGTACGTAGCACAATTTCGACGTGGTTTGCTCAAAGCAATAGAATCAGACTGAGCTGAAGCAGAATTTCGACGTGGTGGGGAGGAAAACATTCATACAAATACAAACAAAATCAAAATTTTGACACAGAAAAACCAACACAGAAAAACCGTTCACACATTGTAAATTGAAGGAAAAATAAAAAGAAAATTTTCACTGATCACTCAATCCTGGCAGCTTCGCCATGTGAAGTTAAGCGGTGAGCTTAAACAGGTCCGAGCAAAGAGGTGATCAGTCGCCTACCTGACTACGGGTTAGGGCAAAATGGAGACAAAGCGCAACGGAATAATGAATACGGTTTACTGGTAAAGACATACACAGGGACAGGGCATTGATGCAGAGATACACAGTAGGGACAGTATGAGGAACACAATGGGACGCAGCCTACCCACCCGACAGAAAGATGCACACTAACTGGTCTGATCGTACCGAGGAATATTAGCTACAGATGCCGAGGGACTCACACGGAAGAGTACACTAGGATTAGATTGAGTGTGTTGCACTTGGTGATGCAACTTGAGTTATGTGTACTTCGTCATTCTTGACACTCGAACACCCCTCAATTGGGGTTAATGTCCCCTGGCGGTAATCATAAAAGGTCAAAATATAGCTATGACTTGAAGAATTCATGTGTTGGCAATAAAGGTGCATTGCATAGCAGTAACACTAAAGCCCAGTTCACACTCGTCCTTAAGGACTGTCCTTGTCCCCAAGAAATGTCCCTGTCCGTATGCGGGTTTGATTCATACTTTTCTGCTGTCCTTTTCCTTTTCCCTGTCCCTAACCTGCGACTGATTCATACTTGTCCCTAAACAGCTTAGGGAATGTCCTTAAGCAGCCATAAGGACTGTCCCTATGTCCCTAAGCAATGTTGAGCAATGTTCTACTTTTTCCTCGTCCCTAAGCAACTCGGCCAATCAAAATACGGAAGTTACTACATGTGACACATGGAACAACCAGTCACGGGCTAACTCGACTACTAGTGAAAGAATGTCGTGGGCTTGTATTGCGGTACTAATTCTATCGTTATTTTTGGGTTATGTAATACATTTTTGCGGAGAAAAATATTTGGTTTTCAATTTTTATACCAACCCGAAATATACTATAAGTTCATAAAGATGTTTTAGTGATCTAATTTCCATGCCTTGGAAGTCGAGTGGTTATGATTTTTGCTTCTCAACCTATGGATCAGAGTCGAATCCCATATTCTAAATTTTCAATTTTCTTTTTTACGCGGCGGCCTCAGCCGCCGCGTACAGTACTGTGCAAAAAAAGTTCCCTCTTCGTCGGCGTACGACGAGCTTCGTCGTTCGCGAAAAGTGACGAACGTTGGCCGGAAAGTGACGAAGCAAAATTTTTGTGTTTACTGCGTGCGGAAGTCTATTAGAGTGCCCTGAAGCTAAAAATCATGTTTGACACAATTTGTCAACGTCAAATCGCTTCGTCGGCAAAAGGTGACGAACCTTCGCGAAAAGTGACGAACGTTGGCCGGAAAGTGACGAAGCAAAATTTTTGTGTTTACTGCGTGCGGAAGTCTATTAGAGTGCCCTGAAGCTAAAAATCATGTTTGACACAATTTGTCAACGTCAAATCGCTTCGTCGGCAAAAGGTGACGAACCTTCGCGAAAAGTGACGAACGTCGGCCGGAAAGTGACGAAGCAAAATTTTTGTGTTTACTGCGTGCGGAAGTCTATTAGAGTGCCCTGAAGCTAAAAATCATGTTTGACACAATTTGTCAACGTCAAATCGCTTCGTCGGCAAAAGGTGACGAACCTTCGCGAAAAGTGACGAACGTTGGCCGGAAAGTGACGAAGCAAAATTTTTGTGTTTATTGCATGCGGTAGTCTATTAGAGTGCCCTGAAGCTAAAAATCATGTTTGACACAATTTGTCAACGTCAAATCGCTTCGTCGGCAAAAGGTGACGAACCTTCGCGAAAAGTGACGAACGTTGGCCGGAAAGTGACGAAGCAAAATTTTTGTGTTTATTGCATGCGGAAGTCTATTAGAGTGCCCTGAAGCTAAAAATCATGTTTGACACAATTTGTCAACGTCAAATCGCTTCGTCGTATGTATATTATAGTACAGTTGCTCACTTTAACACGTATCTTTTGTTCATGTGTATAATTGTACGTGAAAAGTTGGTAGGTCCTAGAAATGTATGTAATGTGTGTGCGTGTGTGTTCTTCGTGTGTGCTAACCTGACCTGGCTATCACGCTGGAGTTTTTATATGCGCGCGTACATTATGCACTAAAGCACTCAGGTATAGCCAGACGCACATTATTACAGCGAACAGATCATCACACATAGCACATGCGTTCTGACAAATTTTACATGCAGTGACAGTAAAATGACGAAACCTGTCACAACAATGTTTTCTAGATTATTATTTATCAGCACTTTAGAACCTGAACAATGTGAATATTATGTAGAAGCATTACCTACAAAACCATTCGGTAGCAAGAATGATGGCATTTCGCTGCGACAAAATCTTCGCAGTTGACGCTGGTTTTGCGCAAATGTGCGGTTTTAGCACCTGCCGCTAAAATGGTGTTTTGAGTGCAATAGCATTTATACTCAGTTTTTACAAAACGGTTATTAGTTTTTTAACTTATGTGAAACTTAACTTGAAAGCAAGATGAAATCACGAAAACACATTGCAGTTTGACCTGTTATCAAGAGTACATAATAGCTTCTCACTCTATATAGAAGAAGAGTGAGACGCTCTCCAGCCTGCCTGAGTTCTAGCACAGGCAGATGCGCTGGTCGTTTTCAGGCTACATGTTGACATTCTATGCAACATGTGGCTGACCAATCAGCGTGTAGATTCCCTGCGTAACACACTTTAGTATATAATCGCTGATGCATTGATAAGCATTAAGATAGGGATAAAAGCTTAATAACTCATTATTTATTCACAGTCTGCTTGCAAAAACATTAAAAAAGGTTTGCAAATACCTCTAGGGATATTTTGGCAAACTTTCAGCGAAATTGATTGAGAAACTTTTGAGATATAAACTTTTCTGAATTTCTTCAAAGTTTCTCAATCAATTTCGCTGAAAGTTTGCCAAAATATCCCCAAAGGTATTTGTAAACCTTTTTTAATGGTTTTACAAGCAGACTATGAATAAATAATGGGTTATTAACCGAAATCCCTATCCCGTTTTATGATTGGAGCACGTGCACAGGCGTCTGCCAATCAGAGAATAGAAGCTCGCTTCTGATTGGCCAGTCACATGTTGCACAGAATGTCAACATGTAGCCTGAAAACGACCAGCGCATCTGCCTGTGCTAGAACACAGGCAGGCTGGAGAGTGTCTCACTCTTCTTATGTATAGAGTGAGACGCTATTATGTACTCTTGCTGTTATGTATGTAAAAGTCTTGCTTTAAATACTTTTTCCGCCGCGTTTTATATTCGAAGAATATCCTCAGCCTTACAGCATGTCACAACGAATTCTATCCAAAACTAATTTATCTCTACTCGCAAAACGTGCTTGTTTTCAGCTTATAAATAGGGTTGATAACTTTTTTAAGGTACTTTAAACAAAACGCCGTTTATCCAATGACGTTTGAGCATTCGTTTATGTGAGAACGACTATTCCTTTGTCCTCAATAAGTATGAATCAATCACCTCTAAGGACAGGGACAAGGACATTCCCTATGAACCTTAGGGACATTTCTTAAGGACAGGGACAAAGCATGAGGACACAGGGAAAAGGACACCTAGGGACAGGGACAAGGACAACGCGAAAGGACAGGGACAACGCTTAGGGACGAGTATGAACCAGGCTTAAGAGTATGGTAACTCTATCAGGGCAACCGGGGTGCGTGGCAACCAAATTAAGGGCGACGCAGATATCAAAGTGCCGGAGCCAAGGGCGGAACCACTTAGAAGCGCAATAACCGGGACCCAGCAAAAAACAAATGGGGGGCAAAAAAGAAACTACGGTTCAGAGCGCGAAACGCGCCCATCAAAGCAGTGACCAGCAAGTAAGTTTGCCTTGCATTGACGTACGGATGGTGCTCAGTGGCTACAAGAGTGACAACCAAACGTTTTTTGACATATCAACGAACACCGAAGACCGAGGTTGCTAGTGTCAGTAATTTCAAAATTAACTCACGCCGCTGGTTTGTTAAGGTTTTGTAACTCCGGTAGCTGAGCCTACTTACGGGCATATAAGACTGTGTGGTTGTAGGGACTAGTGCTTAACTGTGACAACTTACTGTAAGTAGTGAGTTAATGTGTAGCTCAAACCTGACTTCGAGTTGTACTGTGTGTTACGATTATCCAGTTTGCTACTCTTTGCTGTTACAATAAACTTGCCTTGCCTTGTGTTCTACTGCTCTGCGACTGGCTAAGTCCCCTACAATGATTCAACCTTTACCCGTCAAAGAAATTGGTCCTTCGATTTCTCATCATTTTCTTGCAATTGTTTCTACCCTACCTAAAAATATTATACCCTATACACAAGAATACATAATAGGATTGCTATATCCTACTATGTATGTACTTATGCTATAACCCACTAAACCCATTTTAGTCCAACGGTTCTCTACGGCACGATTCTATTCTATAGCTCAGTGATTCCTAAATAATGTAAAATGCTAGTTTAGGAAAAACATTTACTACTAAAACGCATAGGTATTAAAAAACATTGAAAAAAAACAAAAATAAAATATTAATTTCGTAAAAAATTAAAAAAATCACAGCTTTAAAAAAGCCATCACAAAAAAATTGAGCACAAATATCAGCCACAATGCAATTCATAACCATATAAATAACCAAAACCGATTTTTGAAAGATTCATATACCTAAGAAGCCGCTATGTCCGCTCAGCCAGAAACAATAACCTGTAGCAACCCGTAGCTGTTTTTCAGCCATGTCTCCCTACTTTTGTCAGCTTAACGGACATAGAGCTGCTAGTATTCGACCCTTTGAAAAAAGACACACTATTTAGCTAACATCAGAATACAATGGGTGGATTTCACAAAGGTGGTTTAACTAAACCATGGTTTTACATACGTTTTTATATGATTTGCACATAATTTCATTACGAAATATAGCCTGATTCGTTACGAATTTCATCAATTTTCTTAAACCATAGTTTTAGCGCAGCTGAAATTTAAAACCTGCAGCACAGCAGGTCTCTGTTTTGCTGAAATTTCAGCTAAGCTAAAACCATGGTTTAAGAATATCTAGGAAAATCGTAACGAATCAGGCTATATTTCGTAATGAAATTATGTGCAAATCATATGAAAACGTACGTAAAACCATGGTTTAGTTAAACCACCTTTGTGAAATCCACCCAATAGGTTCCGTATATTAGATCGGCACCCCAAAAATTCCATCAAGATATCTGACGTGTTGAACCATTTTTTATGTGATTCGTCATTCTTTTATGACTATTTCGTCACAAACTGACATTCATGATGACTAAAGTTACACTGATTTTGCTTCGTCATTTCCTGATAATATCATTCCAACGGAGTGTAATCTTTCCGGCAATAGCTGTGACACCAGACAACGCTGAAATAAAAAACTAAGCCGAATTTAACGACCAAATAAAATGAAATTATTGATTTAATTTAATAATTACGTTAGAAATATTAATTAAACATTATTCTTACTTTAAAAATATTAAAATAAAATTATTCTTAATTAAAAAAATATTAATTAACATAAATTTATGCTCAATATTATAAAACACATGATATACAAAAATACAACAATCCAATTTGTAGTGCCTACGTCATAGTGCAGAAAGCCATAAAGAGCAGAATAGAGCCCACGCCGAAGGCAAAGCCAGGGTAGAACTCCACAGTGAAGGCATAGAGATTGTTGTAGAGGAGGACGGACAAAATCGGAGAGATATACTCCGTGGCCAATATAACGCAAAATATACGTCCTGAAATTATTAAATAAATAAATAAATAAATTAATTAATTAATTAATTAATCAACACGACGTGTAGTGAGTCTAGCTTAGATTAGTTCGACCAGATCCGTACGGTAGCGTCCAAGGGCGTACCCAGGGGGGGGGGGGGAATGGGGGGAATTCCCCCCCCCCCCGAAATTTTTCCCCAGTGATTTTTTACACAAGGGTCCCCCCTTTGGTTTTTATGGTCCGGCCGGAAAAATTTTCTGATACGTCTCCAATGGACTAAATTTGGCCTAAAAATCAAAAATTTTCCCAAATTTTTTTCTGGGGGCTGCCGCCCCCACACCCCTGCGACTATGTGGCTTACTATTCCTCGTTATTGTCTTTCATCAAAGCCTATCCATGTATACACAACTACATTATGCTGGATGTGCATGTCTACACGAGTATATTATGCTACATTTACTTGTGGAATATATACACCGTCTGATATGTCACTCCCATCTTTTGTTTTAAATTTTGTCTGAAAAATTTCTGATACGTCTCCAGTTGACAAAATTCGGGCTAAAAACTGGAAAAATCGCTAATTTTTTTCTGGGGGCTGCCGCCCCCAGACCCCTGCAGCCTTGTGGTTTAGTAATCTTGCGTTTGTAAGGCGTTTTACGAGTGTTAAAATTGCTAAAAAGTGCATTACGAAAAATCGAAAAGTCATTCCCCCCCCGAAATTTTTTTCTGGGTACGCCACTGGTAGCGTCAATTATTGCGGATTATAATTAAAATAAAATATTAAATTAACATTAAATTAATAAAATTTAGTTTATTAATGATACTTAAATAACGATTAAATAATAATTCATAATTATTTTGTAACGAAAGCACCAATTCAGTTCACTAATACGGCGAATGCTGTAAAACTGACCCCGCGTAAATTTGTGTAAATCGTCTAGATGTAAAAAATAGAAAACACCATTATATTATATATGAACGTAAATCATTGTGTAAAGTATAACTGCGTAAGCCACAGCCAAAATGTGTAAAACACATGTTATATATAACTATTTAGTATCACAACTCTACCAATCTATCAATATTAAATTAAATTGAAAACTAAATTTGTCAATTGCAAATTATTAAAAAAAAATCGCTACCTGCTTCTTCTTTTTCAGTCTGTCGCGAAATGAAGGAAATAAAGGACGGATAAGCAATTGAAGACAAAGCAGCGATGGCACACACTGAAATATAAAAAAAACAATCATTAAAGCTCTATAATAAACAGTCAGACATTAAGTTGATGTAAATAACAAAACAATAAAAAATGACTTACACAGGATAATAAAAAGTTTACACTGACATGAAAATATTTTTGTCAAACATGCAAAAAATAGTTGGGCAAGAGGTGCCCCGTCGGATTAAATTGCAGTCAAAGTCAAAGAAATTGAAGTCAAAGTCCAGGCCAATCGCTGGGTTCTACTACAAGTCTTACAATAGTACATTATAGCATTTCAAATGCTGCATTTGTAGGTGAAAATTAGAATTTGTTATAAAAAATCATTATGAAACAACAGACTCCAAGAATTGTAAAAATATCGTAGGATTTGTAATTTAAGCAACAGGGCTTGGAGAATGTATGTATTGGACTCTAATTTGAAAATTTAAATCACTACGAACATTACACAAAGCTACTAAACAAAAAACTAAGTTCTATCACAGTGATAATGTCCCAATTATTGATACTTAAGTACAGGGTTGGCAAGTCTCGGGTTTGCAACCGAGACCGAGACCGAGACCGAGACCAAGCAACCGAGACTACGAGACCGAGACCAGCCCTTGGGGGTCCTTTTTTCAAGTTTCAATTTTAAAAATTTGAAACACTTTGAAATGTGAAAAAATAGTGATTAGGTTACAAAAAGTGACCATCAGGTTAGGTTTATGAGTGTATGACTTGCGAAGTTGCGAGAAACTTAACATTGTAAACGACCGCAAGCATGAGAGTAGGTGATTGACAGCCGGACTATAGGATTATTTTTCCGCAATTCTGTCAACTTTTGGAATGTTTTAAAAGTTTTGCACACTTCTTCGCATACCACAGTGTGTTTTATAGTGCATTGCATATATATATATATATATATATATATATATATATATATATATATATATATATATATATATATATATATATATATATATATATATATATATATATATATATATATATATTATATATATATATTTGCACTTTGACAGTCTGACTCAGGTGCCAGCGTAGAATCGTCCGTGCTGGTGCAGTGGTGCTACTATCAGAAGTGCTAATAGGAGCATCATCACGGACCAGAAAAGTTTCTCCAGCTGACACAGTTAGGTGGGGGGGGGGGAAGGTTTGATGCCTCAACCACTCCATAGCCCAAAAAGCATTTGATTGGTTTTTTCAGATACTTAATGCTTTGACATGCGTTGAGAGGTTGGGGCTCAAGAAATTCAATTAAACTGCCACCCAATTTGCGCTTCGTAACGTTTGCTGAAACCAGCAAATTTTTAGTTACAAATCAACTACGAAGTTAGCACTGTTTGGTAAATGGCCAGTATTTCTATATACTGTTTAACATTATGCTTGAGTGGTTCCACATACAAATGCAATATCGCTAAGTCAGACAACCCATTCTATGTAGCTCAAACTTTAATTAATAGCTTGATGTACAAAGTTTAAACTTGAAGTTAGCTTGCCCGTGAACTGACATTCTTCTGCGGCAGACAGTTTTGACTTTTGACCATTCCATGCTTGGCATTCTATTTGGAATCTTAAATCGTAAAAAAAATCTTCGTGACCGTAAAAAATTTTGAAAACTTGAAATTGAAAAAATTGAAAACTTGAAATTTTGAAAACAGCCTCATCTGAAATACCGAGACCACCCTATGGCAGGTCTCGGTTTTCCTACCGAGACCGAGACCGAGACCGAGACCGAGACCAGCCTAGTCTCGGGTTTTTTACGAGACCGAGACCGAGACCGAGACTGCTAACCCTGCTTAAGTATCAACCCAAGTATATTCTACTCAATAAGCTGACAAACCAGCAAACATGGACGCATTATCCTGCGCAAATGCCAGCAAGAGCAGCTTGCCACTGGTCACGAGCAAGCCCCACAGCAAGAGCACATGATCCGTCAGTCCGAGCCACTTCTCGCCGACCACACTGAGCACAATCATGCCACTGGCTGCACTCGCCTGGCAACACGCTCGCCAGTAGCTGAAGCCGGCGTCAGACCAGCGGAAGGGAGAGTTCTTCAGGAACAGACACACAATGGAGATGCCTGAAGAGGGGATTAAGTGGATTAGTGTGGGTGGAATAAAGGGATTAGGTGCGGAGATGCACGGGGTGAATCGGCGAGGGGGGGTGCCCGACCCCCGGCGGAAGGGGGGTGCCCGACCCCCGGCGGAAGGGGGGGTGGTCCAGGGTTTTGGCCATTTTTCGGCGACAGCCGAAAAGTTTTCAGAATTTTTCGATTTTCAACTCATTTTTGGGGTACTTTTTTCGCCGCAGGCGAAATTTTTTTGCAATTTTTCAGCTTTTTACGCATTTTTGAGGCACTTTCTTGGCCATCAGTGGGGGGGTGCGGGGTTGAGGGGGGGAGGGTGCCGGATGTCTGAGGGGGGGGGGGGGGGGTGCCGACCCCCCTCAGGGGCGGGGGGGGGGTGGATGCCCCCCCAAACCCCCCCCCCCCCTATGTGCATCTATGATTAGGTGTGGGGTGGGATTAAGGGGATGTAATTAATCCCAGTTCTGAGGCAATATGAAGACGAGATTAAAGGGAGTAATGTGGGTGGATAAAGCGGATTAGTGGGCAGACTAAAGGGATTAGTAAATGAGATTAAGTTGATTAGTGATTACTCCAAGTTCTGGGACAATAAGCCGAACTTGGACAAGGCTATGCGTAGCAGTTGAAACCATTCGGTGAGTTTTTGACAGCGACTGATCAAAACTTGTCCTTGTCACTGTCCTTGTGTTCTTAAGGACAAGTATGAACCAGGTTTGAAGCTAAACTTTCAATTTTCCATACAACTTATCTTCGTCATATATCGGTTACGCTTATATATAACTTAGAACTAAGCTCATGAATTTAAGAACTTGCAACAGTTTTCGACACAGTAAAAAGGTCAACAGCTAAAATGGATTAAACGGGTTAGATAAAAAATAGCCTTGCCAATAACTCATGACATCGAATATTCATTTCATACAAAACTTGCCACAACTAGTTGTAACATCTAGCGCTTGAGCACAAAATATCAAGATTGAGATAAGTTTTAATCTAATCCCTTCAATCAATTTTTAAATTAATCAATTTAATCCAGTAATGGTCTATGTTATATGCATAGACAACACTAACCCATATCAGTGCTATAGAGTACAGTGAAACTGAGCAATGCAAGCAGCATATAGGCGCGTCTGAAGCCAGGTCTAGAGGCCGTTAGGGTACGCCAGGTGCCCACAATGTGTTGCCAGTCAAAAATGCTAAGAAACTAAAAGTGAAAAAAGCAATAAAAGAAATAAAGGAAAATAGTACTAAAAAGCAAAATAAAATAATAAAAAGTCAAATTAATTGGTAAAGGCAGGTAAAGGTAACCCGCGGATAGATAACTATCCTTTGGCGTGTCCGCCCTCGGGTGCGGTGCTCATCTCCGTTACAAAGCCCTGGAGCGTCAGGGGTGCCACTTCAAGAGTGACTACATCCGTGGAGGGGGGCCGGCCCCTCAAGGCATAATGCCCTACACGGACCCCTGTTACCTTCCCACGTTATTGTGGTACCCATTTACCGACCAGATGAGGATGGACTGCTGGGTTGGCAGGAGCAATGTGGCCCTAACCTCTTGCTCAAGGAGACTACGTATACCAAGTGGCTGGGATTCGATCCTCCAACCTTGCGATTGGAAATCGAATACCGTAACCACTCGGCCACACTGGCCACTAAATTAAATCAATCAAATCACTATCAAATTAATTGGATTAGAATAACTATAATTACTAGGCCACGAAAGCAAAGACACAATCGGGCAAAGGGTTTCATGAGAAACCCACAACCCGGGTTGCCAAATTAAAATGCCAAAGCAAAATCTCAAGAAACGTTTAGGGCCGATTTATACTTCAATAGACTGAACAGACGAAAGTCCGTTCTGCCGTTCAATTTGCCTGTAAGTCTGTGTCCCCCGAGCCCGTACAGAATTTTGAATGGACCCTACCTATTACCAAGAGTACAAAATAGTGTCTCACTCTTATATTTTACAGAAAGCTGAGCATTATAAGCTGCTTTTGTTAAACACTTTTCGCTGATTTGTCGCGATCGTTTGAAACCATCTCATGGGGAAGGGTGTCGGTATTCTACTAAGTGAAGCAAATGTACAAATTATAGGAATGCATAACTAAATAAAACACCACAATAATTTCGCAAAATTCGGCAGAGTACTTCATCTACAATAATTTTGTAATGAAAAAGTACACAGAAGTTTTGTTGGACTAAACGAGCAAATTTGGGTAAAATTAGGCAAAAAAATTTAGGTTATTTAAAAGTCAAAGTGAAATTTAATCAAGTTCAAGGAAGCTAAATAATTATAAATTTGCCAAAGAGATGACCCAAAATACCAGAGCAAGCAGTTAGCATAAGGTAAAACCAAGAGTACATAATAGGACATAATAGGATCTTATTATGCACTCTTGGTAAAACAAATGGCTAATAACATGCATACAAACTGAATACTGAACAGAAACAGAAAGACGTTGAACCTTCTAAACTTTAGCTCTCAAAAACAGTTTCCTGATAGCAAATTATTAAACAAAAAATAAAAGTGGAAACAATCTTAATGTCAAAAGCACAATATGCTATTACAAAGTACTGGCCGCACCAAATCAGTTTAACTTAAGTCTAAGATTGAACTCCAGTCAAATCGCAGCTAAATCTCCGTTTGAACAAAGCGCCAAAGTTTTAGTTTCAGTTTGAATAACTGCACTAATATTCATCGGTGCAAATTCAGCAATGTAAAAAAGCCAAAAAGCTTGAGCCAAATTCGTTAACTATTCCTCAGCTAAACCAATTTGATGCAGCTTAGGGCCTTTTCATAAATTATATTAACGGGATTAGATTAATTAACTTCAATAACTCAACATAAGATGGACGAATGTTTACAAACCTTTGTAGAAAGAATAACCTTTCTCATGCGGATTAGCTGGCAACATTTTATGATCTTAAGTTAATCCTATGTTGAGTTATGAACTTAATCTAGTTAATCTAATCCAGTTAATATTAATTTATGAAGAGGCCCTTAGTACTTTAATCACCAAGCCAAAAAAACTGTTACATTAGCAAAAAGCCTCCACCTACACCATTCATACAACCCTCGTTGTCATCATAAGCGATTGATTTCTCTGGTTCCGGATATGCAATTAGTGTGACCAGGAAAGCCAGACACAGACAGCACTGACCGAACAGGAAAACGTAGTTGTAGCTAGCGTGGGAAATTAGAAAGCCAGAGGCCAGACTGCCGGCCACATAGCCAGCCCGCACACAGCCACAGGCCAGGCCGATGCGCAGAGACAGACTGGCGCCACTCGACGATTCCTGGGAAAAAATAGAGCTACTAAAAAGTAAAAGGTTTATGCATAAATTCATTCATGCTGTTACGTGACCATTTGTGGATTATGCTAGACCAAAAATTGCTGGACCCTGAGGCTGAGACAACGCGATTTCATTACGAAACGAACGAATTGCAAGCATACAGAGTACAGCGAGTAGTCACAAAAATCACGCCTGTTTTGTCCGCTTGCGTTCACCTTTCAGAAATTCACCTTTCAGAAAGTCGCCTTTCAGAAAAGATTTTCTCAACGTTCACCTTTCAGAAAATTGAAATTTCTCAACGTTCACCTTTCAGAAAGCCAAAATGTTGGAACGTTCACCTTTCAGAAAGTTGAAATTTTAGAACGTTCACTTTTCAGAAAGATGACATTTTATAACGTTCACCTTTCAGAAAGTTGAAATTTGGCAATGTTCACCTTTTAGAGTTAAAATTTGGAAGTTTACACTTACACCTAAGTATATAATATGTATATATACCAAGTCCAACCAATGTTATAAATGTACATATTTATAATTCATTGGATGAGTATAATTAAGTAGAATTATTAATTCATAATTTAAAACCTAATGTTTGTTACGTAATTTCAAGTATTGACTACTAAGGATTATTCCATTCACTTGATTTGCAATTGTATTTATTTTCCTTAGATTTGCGACGGTTTCTTGTGGAAATTTAATTCTGATTTAGTTTAAACTTACTTTTGGGTGTTTCAGTACATGCAATTGATCCGGGTCCACCCGTGGGCAAAGGAATAGACCCTTAATTCGGTTGACACTTGTCCGTAAGGGCTGTACATGTCCGTAAGAATATTCATTCAGTCGCAGTCAGTGATATATCAAGAGTACATAATAGGGAAGAGTATGACACTATTCCCTATCCTAGCTAATCGGCCCGGACGATGCTCCGGCCGAAATAGCCCTTTTACATCTTGATTTCAGGGGGGGGTACCCCCCCCTCGAATCAGGACATGTCTTGATTTCAGGGGGGGACCCCCCCCCTCAAATCCAGGAAGTGTCTTGATTTCAGGGGG